>JANHFL010000993.1:132009-144231 GCA_032468155.1 Oxyrhabdium leporinum
TCTTCTTCTTCTTCTTCTTCTTCTTCTTCTTCTTCTTCTTCTTCTTCTTCTTCTTCTTCTTCTTCTTCTTCTTCTCCCCCCCTCCCCTCCCCCAAGTGTGCTCTCTTCTCCTCTGCTTTAAAGCCCGGAGATGTCAGAAGGGGGTGGGTAGCAATATGCAAAAAGCAGCCTCCATAACCAAAGTAGCCTGCAAAATTAGGTGTCAGCATGCAAAGCTTATTGATGTATGAATGCGGAAAATGAAAGCCTGCAGTAGACAGACAGGGCTAAAGGTGAGACAAGCGCAGGGAGAGCAGCTGTACATCTACGTCAAGGTGTTGCTATATAAGCCTGGTGCTTTTTCCTCCCCCCCCCCTCTTGGAGGGCCACAGCCTAACAAGCAAATCTGGGCCGTAAACGATGAAACAATACAATGTAGGCACTCACTGTGTGAATATCAAATAAATTGACTTGGTCTCTCTCCTACTCTCCCCACCACCTCCCTTTTACTCTCCCCAGCTTTTCAAAGTGTGCCTGTGTATTCATTAATAAATTCATATTCTAGTTTTCAATAAAAGAGAGAAAATGCAGTGTAAACTGGAGTTACTTAGTGACACCCAGCTCATTGCTTTTTATTGTCGCTTGCAGCTACGAAGCCTTCACAAGTGCACAAGTAGAATTTATTACTGTCTGTCTTTGTGGCAACTTGGTGAAGGGAGCTTTTTGAAGAAAATTGACCTGCACTTCATGAATATGATGAAAAATGCCAGTAACGCTACAAAGACGATGCTCTTGACATTAGTGGGCTGAGAACTAGGAGACAGTAATGAAAGGGTTGCAATTATGAACCCGTTACACTTTCTTCCACACCATTGGGGGTTGTGCTATTTCAGGCAGTTCCAAAATCCTGCTCTTTGGCTGTGCAAAGAGCACCCCTAATGCATGATGGGAATTTTTGAGCAGAAGATTTGAAGAATTAAAAGAAAAGGGTGAATTATTGAGGCTAGCCTTATAAAGAATCAATAATACTAATGAGTTTTTGTATTTATTTCCATTGAGGAGTTGATTTATAGGTGCACATACCGTTTCCAGTATGGTGATCTCCAAAGATGTTGGACTTCAGTTCATAAAGGCTGTGCTCACTAGGAGTTATAGAAGTCAAAATTCAATCCAGTTGGAGATTATCAACACAGGCAGGACTAGGAATTTACCATGATTTCTTATTTTTCAACAGAGAAGATAAAATATTTCTAAAGGAAGGATATTAGCTTCAAAAGCAATTCGGTCAGGTTTAATCATTTACCAAAACTGCCTCTCACTATTTAACCTACTTAAATCTGCAGCTCAATAGCATTAGGTGTACATATTGATTAGCTTGCATAGTAATGCAGCCCATTTCCCCTTACTGGAAATCCAGATAGGTCATCTATGTACCTCTTTGGTCTGCCAACTAGATACTTTAAATTGATAGGTACCTTCAAGCAATTCCCTTCATTTGTTATAACTGTAACTGGACATACTTTCAGAGGCTAACTCAAAAGAGAAGACAGGACTTTCAAAACCATATAATATTAGCTGATAGTTAAATATGAAACTATTAGATGAAGCCTCTAGTGAGTAATCCAGATTAATCTACAATGATCCTGTAGAGTGAGTCAATACACAAACAACATACATGCATGTTAAAAATCTTTACAGAAACAGTTGTGATCTCACTTCCATGTCTTCACATTTCATGCATATTCTAGGTGAATAGAGCCACTAAAGCTTATTTTATAGTACTTTTCAGTTCCATTGCTGAAAGAAATACTTTTCTACCGCATATTGTAATTCGGTGTTTATTCTGGGTGATGAATCTGATCATATGTAGATATTTTAAGTCCCTTTTGTGTCACAAAAACATGTATATATCTTCCTTAAATTATACATGTGACAGTCTCTCTCCTGAATTTATGATTTGTACAAGAAGCAGCCACATCACTTATTTAGTCTAATTCTGACAATTAGGTCAGGGTCAAAAGGAATCATACTGGAGTCTAGATGGAGGCATTTTCTCCAGTTTAGGGTTCTAATGTCAGAGGTTAGAAGCTGGAGCGAACCAGCAGGATGCTCTTGTTCACCAGACAGGGACAGAAGATCAAATTCCAAGCATTTACAGAAGTCTAACCTATCCATAAAGTCATACTGCCTGCCAATTGGAGAAGCTAATAGTACATACAGCTATTCCCATTTATACCTGAGGAGGGGTAAGCAAAATCAGCTAGTCCATGAAACTCTATCAGGACCTTTGGAAGGGAGTCATATTGTATTATCAAAACACTATATGAGAAGCATTGTGAGTTTTTTTGTAGCATTTTCATTTTGTTTCTGTTATGTTGGAATTAACTGAAGAAAAAAAGAAATTAAAGCACTACTGTATATGAAGTTATCTGTAAAATGGGAGGGGGGAAGGGAGGGAAATATTCTTACACCTTCTGAACTTGTAAGTCTGCAATAAAAGCTTCCCTGTCACTAAGATAAACTGGAAATGCTAAGTCCTTGGTCTCTTTGGTTATTGAACATTTGACTCCTCATATTTATTGCTAGGGTTTTCTCATTTCTTCGCTGCCAATAAAATAAACTAATTCTACAACCAAACAACTCACTTAACAGACTTGGACACATTTATTGGATTGGGAAAAACAGAACTAGTTAAGGTAATTGTAATATAGAATTAAATTACAAAAGCTAGAAAAACTGAAGTTCAAGTCTCCTTCAGATCTGATATAATTTCAGTAGGGCACAGTTCAACCCATCCTTTGAAGATAGAAGTTCACTTAACATCATAGTTTTGCCACTTTTTGTGAATGCAAAAGAAGGGAATTTTTAAGTATTAATTGCCTGTAATTTAATTTATTTATTTGACTTATGCACCAGATTCGTGCACCCTTATATAAATTAAACTAAACTGAAAATGGCACAATAGCAATGACAGCTCAAGACCCTAAAACAATTCCTTCATTTTGGTAGAGAGGACATTCCTTTTTCTAAAAGAAGAGAGAGAGAAGTTTAAAGACTCTTGTAGGGTAGGGATGCATTCCATGGTTTCTATTGGCTGCAATTACAGTATAAGATGAACATTGTGGATGCAGACTAATTTTCCAGACTAATTTTTATTTTACGACTTTATCCCTGGAATCATTCATTTTTATTTATTGGTTAATTTATAAAATTTATATGGTCACTACCCATCTTAAAGAAAGAACTATGGACAGTTAAGAAGCAATAAGTGTAATAAACAATAAGTATAAGAAATCACATATAAAATAAGATTAAAAATACAATTAAAAGAATCATAGTATAATATTTGAGGGACCTCATGAGCCAAGTCAGAACTGCAAAACACACATATCCTGGCCTTAAAACTAGAGAGAACAGCCTACAGGGTCTGGGAGGCCAATAGGGTTGGGAATCTCTGGGTCTCAAGGGAAAGGCTTTTCCATAGGGCAGGCACTGCCACAAAAATGGTTTGGATCCCACTAGATGACCTTGTTTGACAGAACAGATTAAGAATGTGCTGTTCCCGATATGTCTAATGGCAGATCATTTTATGTTCATATTTAAAAATTATGGTTCAATGAATAAAAAAAGTTTTTTTAAAAAAATTCTGAATCTGACCTCAAATGTGCAGTCCAACTCCATGCATTTAGAAGTAAGTCCCACGAAATTATGGGCTTTTCTCAAAAACAAATGTTCACAGTATTGCAGCTTTCATGTTATGAAATCTGGGGATTAGAGTTTCCTTCCATCATGATTTCTCATCTTGCTGCATTCATTCTTTTGATGTTTTATTTTGAGGATTTGATTGGCCTAATCTTTGGTTTATGATAGAATTATACATTTCCTGTTTTGCCTTTTCTAATGATATCATTTGAAATTTTTTATCTTAAATTATTCTGATTTTAATATTTAGTTTTACTGATTATATTGTACACTGCCTAGAGTGTACATGGGTGAGTGAGATGGGTGGTTAAAAAATATGAAATACAAGTAAACATAAATAAATAACTTCACCAAAAGATTACAACTTTTCTTAAGTTGTAACGAGAAAAAGAATCCTGTATTTCTGATAGTATTTGGGACTTCCATTTGGTTTTCTTTAAATGATCCCAGCTTCTAATAAAAAGGTTTCCCTATCCATTTGGTCCACTCAGTATAAAAATAAGTATACACTTTTATATTCTCTTTCTTCACTTACCCTTTCCTACCAACTAAAATTACCCATAGTGCTAGGCAATGGGCACTAGGAACAATGTGAAATGATGATTTCTTTTCCTGAGAAATGTTCTTTTTATCAAAGGTGTTTTAATCATCTTATAAATTTACTGGGATTATACCTGAATGCCTGGCCTCCTATTTTGCTCTGAAAATTCACTTAACCTGAACTAAGGTCTAAAATTCTACAACTTAGTCCTGAACTAAGGACTAAACATCACCACAATGAAAGTAGTGTGGTACTCTTGTGAATGGTACTTATAGTGTCATCTGTAAAAGTGATATGCTACAGCTCTACCTATTGTTCTCTCTTGGAAAACCTTCACTAATTAAAAAGTGTGCATCAAAAACTGAATGACAAAAGATGCATGTATCTTTATCACACCCTTTCATAAAAGTAGCAAGAAGGGAGAAGATTAGGAAAGCTAAACTCCTTAGAACTCTCTGGCATAATAAGATGGTACTGGTACAAATGCAATTTTCTGTCTTGTTCCAGCCAATCCAGATTAACCCTTTGAGTGGTCTACTTGCTCTTATTGTGCAATGTGTCACTTGTGGCTGCTATCCCTGGGCTTGTATCTTCTGTCATATTGCTCAATTAATTATAATTGTCCTGCTTTGAAAGAGATAGCCCTAGGCCTATCAGGGGGTGTGGCCCTTAGGGGGTTGCTCTTCCAGCTCCAGTTTATAGATGCTAAGTCAATCAAGAGTTTCAGCTCATCTATATTTAATTATGGTAGCACACCTTTAAGAAAAGGAAGAGGCATCATTATCGCCAAGCATGCAGGTGTATTCATTGTCTTCCTGGTGCTGCTTTGACACAAAACAATGAATATTTCGTTACTACCACATCTTCAGGGCTTGTTAAGAAAATGAAATGAGTTGGACAATGGGCACAGGGACAGCAAGATGGCCATTTATGCTTTATCCAAAAAGAGGATAAAAGAAGACAAATTTGTAGCAATCTTACATATATTAGCTGAGGTATATGAATTCAGATTTAGATTATTCTTCTATAAAGAATAAAAATAGGTATATATCTCACCTTAATATAGAAGATTGTGATGAAGTAAGTAATTTTTGGTCTACAATCCTGGTATTGTGTGTAGGCAATTTCAATTCCCATCTTGCCCTCCCTTCTTATTGTTCCTTATCTTAAACTGGACTGAAAAGGGGGAAACAGTTTTTGGAGGATGAAAAGTTTTCATTTTACTTCTATAGAGTGGCTCAAACAGCTTGTAAGTAATGGGCTGACCCACCCCTTTTTATTACATTGGGACTGTATGTGAGTGTCTCTGTGTGTACTGTGGGAGATTACAGGGAACAGATACATGTACATCTTTAGCACAGTCAACATTCCTGGATAATTTTCTCATGGAACCTTTCTACTTTGTTACCATAAATTTGGCTATGCAGATGTATCAATCTATCAATCATCTCAACAGCCCCAAACAGTATGAATTAAAGCTTAGCTCATGTCTTATGAGTGATCTTTCTTCTTCATTACTATTCAACAGCAATTGTATCACAGATCTCTGCTGATGAATTATGAGAAGATGATTTGCCAGTATCTCTGGATGTGGTGCTAATGAGACCATCACAAGACAAATGACAACTTCTATGCAGAAAAAAAAATGGTGGAAGAGATTTGTGATGAAAATATAAGGTACTCTCTTGACCAATAACTAGCAATCTCCCTTTCTCCACCCCAGAACTGTTTCTCATCTTAGGTTTCCATCAATAACAGAATGATAGAGTTGGATGGGACCTTGGAGATCTTCTAGTTCAACCCCCTCCATAAGCAGGAGACCCTGTACTATTTCAAATGGTTTTAATTCAAATGGCTTTAATTCAAATGGCTTTAATTCAAACCCAAACATCCCCCTTTCCTTTAATCTTTGCTTTAGGTGACATCCTGTGGTAATCTGGAAATCACTACAAAACATATATAGGAAAATGGATATCATTACGATTTTTGTTGATTAACTTTGAAATAGGAAGGGTATTATCTAAAGGTGAGAACCCAACTTTGCTTCAAATTTCATTGAAACAAAAATGTTGGTCGCAAGTATTCTGAAAGACACTATGTGTGGTGACAGTATATAAAATGTTTAGTTGCTATAGTAGTGATAAACAATATGGCACAACTCATATATTTAAGAGTTCAATTCCTGCCAGCATAGACAATTACAAAGAACCATAGTTTTAATAACGTCTGGTAGTACCTCCAGATTGCTTACCTCTGCTGTATAACAAGTTATCAGAGGTTGAATAGCTGGTACTGTACCATGGTTGAGGCCTGACTGAGCTGTATAATATGTATTGGGTGAAAACTGTTTTTATTCCATAGCATAGCTTTCCATAAATTTGGAATTTTTTGAATGTAAATTGCATCCAATAGGTTTTTAATGAATTCTATTGGATTTTTTAAAACTCTCTGTTACCCCTCCAGAATTATATGGTGGACAACCATAAAAATGAATGAATATCTAACTAACAAACAATCAAACAGATATCCTTGTGTGGACTTACCAGGAGATTCCATTTGCCACTCCAGGAATGCAAGAATGGATTTGATCCATCAGGGATCAAATCCTGCAACACTCAATGTGGTCATAATTGCAGTCTCTCAGAGTCAGTTCAATCAAAGACAAGAAAGTGTGATGCCCTTTTGGTTTTAAATATATTAATCAATACATATATGACAAATGATACAGCAAGTAAATTACATTTTGTACTTTGATTTACCAAAAATGTAAACATGGATGAAAAAAAATAAAATGTGCAAAAGCTGTTTGAAAGAGAGAGAATAATATGTAAGCAACGAAAAGATGAAAATATCTCTGTGCAACAGTGCTTTTTTTTCCTACTCTGTAAAATGGAAGTAACAAGTATGTCAGAAGAATCATAAAAATGGAATGTGGGAATGGATTACCTAAGAGTATGTGTGTTGATACAAGAAGAGATATTCAAGAATACATGTGAATTGATTGCAAAAGTGATGAATAGTACAAACGAAGTACCTAAAGGTGATTTGGATATAAAATATAAATAGTGAAGGAAGAGCAAAGAGACGTCAAGAAAATTGTAGTTGCATGATCCTGAAATCCTCAAGATGATAAGAGTAAGCTTAAGGAATGAAAGACAATATATGATGGAAGCAAGGATAATTTACAAGGGTGAAGTTTTGTTTTCTGACCTTGTAGGTTGGTTTCTGAACGTTTCATTACCAGGCTAGGTAACATCTTCAGCATCTTCAGAACATGTTACCTAGTCTGGTAACGAAATGTTTGGAAATTAACCCACAAGCTCAGAGAACGAATCTTCACTCTTATCCTACACTCAAGCTACATATATTAGCCACTATTCTCAAGGTTAGTTTGCAAGGTTAGGAAAAGGTAGAAATGTATAGGGAATGATGATGGTGTAGACCAAATATAGAATATCCAAATATATCCCAGTTATCTTACTTGCTTGTTTAAAATTCCATGCAATTGTGTGCAGATGTCAGAGATTGTCTGGATAAATTCCTATAGTTTTTTTTGACATGGTTTTTCAAAAAGTGGTTTTCCATTGTCTTCTTCCTAGGCTTGAGAACTGGCCTAAGGTCACCCAACTGGCTTTATGCCCTAAAGTGGGGCTAGAACTCACAGTTTCTTGATTTGCAGCTTCATGCCTTCACCATTATATTAAACTGGCTCCCACATTTTACTTGCTTGATTATATTTTAAAATATTTATGCTAGCATTTGTTTCTTTGTCTTTTGCCTTTAATCCTTGCTGCTTTTCTGCAATAACATTGCTCACCCCAAAAGAGAACAGCATGATGGATGTATGAGATAGAAAAGATATATAGATGGACACAAACAAAAAAATGCATTGGTTTTAGCTAGAATTTTGCTTTTGTCCAAGCATATAGATATTCTACAACTTTTATACTATCAGGCTCTTGGATAGTTTTGGTGTGCAGGATGACTGTCATTAAACAAGATTGCTTTATATAGCTACCATGCCTAGAGACAATGTAGGCTTCTGAATACCAGTTGCAGAAGGCACGTCTAAGACGGAATGTTTTTGCTTCAAACAATTAATCAGGTTGATCATTGTGGGCAGGATGGTGAATTAAATTATGCTTTGATTCAGCAAGAAACTTCATAACAATGTAAGCGAATCTGAAGATTGGATCACTGTTTACAAGGACAGAATGGGAATGCAACATTAACAGAGAGGAAGGAACAAAATAATAATAATAAAAAAATACAGAACATATGTTTTGACCACAGACAGGCAATGGACATGTATCTTCAAAGAGAAGATTTTCTCATGGTGGTCTGAAGCCATGACATGAGTAGCTAAAGAAAAGTGGAAGCTATGTGGCTCAACGAAGCTGAGGAAGATTTGGTGATGAAGGGAAACATCTGCCCAAGGAAACAGATGGGGCCAGAAAAGGCCTCAGGGTGAAGCAAGGAGGGGGAAAGCCTGTGGTTAAGAGGAAACAAGAATGGAGAAAGTGGTCAAACAGGGACATCAAAGCTGGTTGCTAAATTGTTTTGAAATTTGTTTCACTGCCTTTCGGATGTATACATGAGTGCTCTCAAGTTAACTAAAGAGTTCCCATTTTATATTTGCTTCTTTTTTTGTCTACATAGTTACATAACATATTTGAAGCTGACCTTTCATTAAAAGACTAACAATGGTTACAGAATTATTACATATCTATCTGTCCGTCCATCCATCCATCCATTTGCAAAAATATTTGTAATCCAATACATATCGAACCCAGCAGATAAAAATATATTCAACACGGTTTAATATTTCATTTAATATTTAGCTAACTTCTGAGTCTTTATTTAGCCACTTCTCTGCTGATTGTTGCATTCTATGTACCCATTTATATATTTGAAAATAGCAAACTAGCTTATTAATATTTGTAATGGGTATCTACTTCTACTTTAGGTATCAAACCTGGCAGGGTGATTTTGAGCCAGTCACTCTCTCTCAGCCCAACTTATTTAATGGGGTTGTTGTTGAGGGGAAAATAGGAGGAGGAAAGAGTATTAGATATGTTTGCTATTTTGAGTTACTTTAAAAAAAAAGTTGGATATGAATAAATACAGTAAAAATGGTAAAACTCCTAGATTGTAGTTTCCTTACTTCCTAAACTATATTTAAAAATATTTAAATTAACATTTGAAAACTATTATTATTTCATGGAGCTGACTATCTAAGCATCTAATATAGCTGGTCAGTCAAGCACTTTTTCTAAAAAAAATATAAAATCAAAATATATGTATTTTAGGATAACTCCCATCATCTGTAGATGTTAAAAAGGAACAAAGAGAACACAGAATCCTGAGGCACCCCACAAAGCAGGGGCCTGATCTTCTCACTCTGTAGCAAAAGTGATTGAGACAGTCCTGGAGGAAGGAAGAGAACAAAACACGAAATTATGTCCCACTGCCCAGACTCTTAGCTCCTAAAGCTAACCCAAAAGAATACTATGGTTGATTGAAACCAATTGAAAGGTTAAGAGGAGCCAAAAAGATGCATGACCCCATTCAGTTCCCCCCAGAGATCACTCGAAAGCATAACCAGTGCTGTTTCTGTCACACATCACAGATCCAGGTTTAAAATCCATCCAGATAATTCATCTCATCCAAAATCCTCTGGAGCTGTAGCATGACCACCTTCTCAACCACCTTAAGGGAAGGTGGGAGACTAGATTAAAATAATCAAGAAAAGTAAAATGCAGTGACTACTTCTTGAGGAGAGGGTACATAAGAACCTGTTTAAAAGGTACTGGGAAACACCTTTCTCTCAAGAATGAATTAACTATCACTAGGATCTAGCCACATATCAACTCCCAGGTGGCCTTGATCAGCCAGAAGAGGTACAGATCTTAGACATAGATGGCTGCATTTACGTTCTGGAGGATCCTGTCCACTTGCCAAAAGGATCAAACTGTTCACAGATAACTGTGTAAGTCTGTTCCACAGGGATCTCCAAAGGACCTGCCCATGCTTACTCCAACTAAGAATGGATTTGAGTGATTTTATCTCTAAGGTGCACTGAAAATTTCTCCACACAGCCCTGAAGGTGAATCTCAGAGTCCCCTTTATCCAGAAGGGATTGGGAAACCCTAAACTAGATCACTTGGCAATACTCTGTAAATGCAATAAGAGCAGAGAAATATTGGTTGTTCACAGCTCTTACCATCAATGAGCTATTGCTTAACAGTGCCTCTTACTCATTATCAATTTGATTCATCCTTGTCTTCCTCCAGCAATGCTCTATACATCTCTTAACCCCTTCCAGCTGCCTCAGCCCCTCCATAAACAACAGGAAGTTCTGAGAGCAATGGGTCAAGAGATGTTGGAAGGGCACAACCCTATCCAACATCTTTGCTACTCTCTATTCCAAGCAGGACTATGCAATAGCACCTCAGGTAAAAACCTCAGTTCCCTTTGAAACCATAGTGGATCTACCAGTTGATGGGGGCAGATCAATTAAACATGTCTTTTCTCCCTGTGGAAGGGGATAGCATAAGAGAATCTCAAGGTCACCAGGGTGATCTGACCATGACAGAGGGGCCAGAGATATCTCCCCCCCCTCAGATCATACTGTCATTGATCCGTCAAGATAAATATATCTGGTGTGTGACCAGTGTTTTGAATTGAATGACCTAGGATAGACTATGGCCTCCCCCGTGGCCATGGACTCCTGAGATGCTTTTGAGGTGAGCCACAGGGATGTCAAACTGAATCCCCCAAGATCTTAAGCTTGGGGAAACTCTATAGCTAGCCACAGAACCTCAGGCAGAGAGATTGCTATACAGTAGGGAGGTTATGCAATAGCAATTAATCCTGCAAGCCTGTCTTCAGAAACAGGATCTCGGAATAATGTTCTTGAAGGCCAAGAGAAACTCTTGAATGGTAAGTCCCCAGCCCTGTAGTCTGGAATCTCACCAGGCACATTTCAGAGATGTCAATCCCCGCTTCCAGGCCCAATCAGATTTTGGTAATATTTGCCAGCTAGCCAGCTAATAAATTTGTAGGGAGGGTATTATAATTGACATTGAGCAGCAACAGATGAAGGCTCAGGCCTAGACCAGAACATGCCACTGGTACCATATACCATGGGCATCTTCCCCTGCAATTTTCTTCCCTCTGTCTCCCATTGAAATATCCCTTGCCCATCTATCTGACTATCTGAATGTACTGGCTGTTAGAGTATGCATCCTCCAATTCAACCCCACTGGTGCTACGCAATCAATTTCATGGACTCTCACTAGAAGAAAACATGCAGACACATAGAAAAGAAGCACCATCAAATGCTTCTGTGACAGATAGAAAAATACCCCAAACCTCCCTAGGAAAAAAAAAAGTGTTCTGGTGATAGGAGATTCAATTCTCAAAGGAAGAGAGCCTGCCATCTGTAGACCAGACAGTCTATCCAGAGAGGTATGTTATCTCCCTGGAGCTAAAATAAGAGATGTGGCTGAGAACCTAACCAAAATAATAAAATCCACAGACTACTACCCCTTTCTAATTCTACACGTAGGGACGAATGACACAAAAAAAGGACTTGAATACAATATTGAATGATTATGAGCAGTTAGGCAAGAAAGTTAAGGACTTAGGTACAAAACTAGTTTTTTCATCTGTACTACCAACGAAAAGACAACATATGGTAAGAGAACAAAGAATTCTAGAAGTGAACCACTGGCTAAAGGGTTGGTGTCGCCAAAAGATTTTTGGATTTCTGTATCATGGTTTGCACTATCTCCATGATGGGTTTCTGGCAAGGGATGGGTTGCACTTCACGAAGACTGGGAAAAATGTTTTCGGAAAACGACTGGCTCAACTTATCAGGAGGGCTTTAAACTAAAATTGAGGGGGGAGGGTGACCAATCTTTAGGATCTCCAGGACCTAATTCCAAGCAAAAACCCCTAGAAAGCAAGTCAAATAATGAAGTAAAGAGGGATGGGAA
>JANHFL010000993.1:144331-164311 GCA_032468155.1 Oxyrhabdium leporinum
AAAGAAAGAAAGAAAGAAAGAAAGAAAGAAAGAAAGAAAGAAAGAAAGAAAGAAAGAAAGAAAGAAAGAACAAAAATAATTAGAAAAGCAAAAAAAATAAGAAAGTGACTTACAAACATATGAATAGATAAAAAACAAATATCATTAGTTTACTTCTTTATTTTAAAATGTATTGCATTAATTTAAAACTTAAGATCATTACTAAAATTAAATAAAAATATAATGATTAACAATTAATAACCAGCATAATATGAGTGATTAATCAAAATAATGATACTTTGTTTAATCTAAAATGCTATTTTTATTGATATATCAAATAAAACATTTAGATATTAAAATCTTAGATTAAACAAACCTAAACATGCATGTGGTAGGAACCCATATGCAGTATATAATAGTATTATAATCCAGAAATAGTTTCTAGTTTGAGTTGTTTTTCAAGTATTATGACATTGACACACACTCCCATAACATTCTTTGCCATTCTTCTGTGGAAAGAGTTATACGTGATTTCCAATGAGACCTTTAAAGTGTTTGACAGCTGTTACCATATTCAAAGCCAATTTATTATACTTTGCAAGAACATGAGGTTGATAAACATGTTTATCAGAACACACACACACACACACACACACATACATACATACATATACACATACATACACACACACACACACACACACACACACACATATATATATAGGCAGCCTTGTATCCAGAATGTTCATTAACTTTATCAACTGTAAATTAACATTCTCAAAATTCTTCTGAATTCTCTCAAAGTTAATGCATATGATTTACAACTGAGATTTACAGTACATTTAGCTTTTCTTAGTTTTTATACAGGCTTTTCATCCTGGACAAGATTATTTGCCTTTGGGAAAATATACAAAAAAAAGCTACGATGGCTATTAATGTTTTCAAAGCAAATCCTAATAGTTTATCTGAATTGTCACACCCTCTCAAATTGATTCTACCAAAAATTTGCACCTAATAATCAAATTATAACAGTATTGTTTCCTGCTCCCCCACAGCCCCCCCCCCAAAAAATCTCCCATGTAAATTAGAAGGAAGGCAAAAAAAAATGTATACGCCTTCTTTGATGGTAACTTATTTTATCATGACTACTTTTCTTTTTCTGCATGTTTGATTGTATTTAATATTTTAATTACATTAACAAAACTAATATAAACTTAAATCAGAAAGAGAAAGGAAAGTAACAAGAAAAAAAATTCAAAGACATAAAAAGTTTTTAAAGTTTTAAAAAGAAGAAAAGAGAAATGAAAATGAAAATGGAAATATAAAAAGACATATAAAAAGGTGATTTGCAATTTTCATCACAATTATGAACAGGTTTGATAGCTCTTCATACACTGTAAGTTTACAAGCAAATATTTCTTCTTCCCATAACCCATCTAGCACTGATGATGTTACCTAGTTTGGGTAATGAAACATCTTCAAGAAAACAAGTAAGCTCAGAGAGCACCAAGGACCCCTCATATTCTAAATACTGCAGGAAAGAAAAGAATGCAGAAAGAAGCTACTGTTTTTGAGAACATTTCTTACTTTAAGTTATTCCATTGTTGCTACCGTTATTTTTATATGTCATCTATTTGCTTGATTATATCCCTGTCTTTCTTCTTATATGGTCATTCAAGACATCTAACAAAATGCACACATACTCACACACAAGAATAATAAAAGTAAAACCAAAATTGTTTTTTTTTAAATATCTGGTGAAAAATCTTTACAGATTTTCTAAACAGCTGGAGACCAAATGCTAAATTCAGAAGAATGTATCCTATAGTTCTCTCCCCTAGAGAGAGAGAGAGGTATAGTTCTCAGGTCTGATAGGCCTGATAGTGGAAGCAAGAAGAATCCTCCCAGTTTTTTAATGGAGGGATGTGGTCCATAATAGTAGCAATCAAACATGCACCATAAATTGTGTAAATAAGTGGAATTGAACATATCTCAGTAGGAACATCATGTACTTTGAATGGGCTAGCACCCTGATTCATTTTGCATCAGTTACAACTTCCTGCCATTTTCCTCCTATCAAGCTTAATGGAGAGCACCTTGCAGTAATCAAGACAGGATGTAGTCATTTATAATCTAAAACTAATAAGCATCCAAAACATCCTGCTGGAAAATGCTGCTATTTGTTCCTTTTCATTTCGGTTGAAAAACTCTGATGGTTGAATTTTTCATGAAAATTGATAATGAAACAGTATCACGTGTGAAAAGGTTTAGGGCTTAGGCTAAACCATAGAGTATATCAGGAGGCAACAATAAAGACATACGTACTTATTTCTAACACAATGCTTATGGATTCCCGAATTGTTTGATTGTTATGTTTATATCCTACTTTTCTTTAGAAGTTCAAGGCAGAATACATAGTGTTGCCTCCCCCTATTTTTCTCCAGGAAAATAGGAAGGGCAGAAACTGCCCCCATCCCATCACCCAGTGAGCTTGCACAATTGAGAATGGACTTGAATGTTGGTTTCCCTAATTCATGCCAATATCTTAACCCCTATGCCACACTTGTGCACTTGCCATTTGAAGCAAACACTCTTCTTTACATAATTATATAATTTGCATAATTTATCCTGGTGATACCTTTTAACTGGATTTACATTCCTAAGGGACAGTAGGAAAGCCTTCTGATTTAACAAAAAGATATTTATCAAATGGTTACCCTTTTGCCAAAGGCTGGCACTTTAAATAGCAGTGCTTCTGAATTGTTTTATTTCTAGGCTTTAACAGGGTTTTTTTTCCTAATTTGATGTGCACTTCGGGTGGAAGAAGGTAGTGTATCGTAAGCCTTATGAGGCATACCATTGTTTTGTAAAATGTGCTATAAACCCACTCGCATATTTTAACATGATGAACTCACAGTTCATGGCAATCCTAGTTTCAGACTAGCGTGAAATGAAATTGTGTAGCTACAGAGCTTCAGATGAGCTTGGAACATTAGCATTCAACTTCTCTGCATGGTAAAAAAAAACCTAGCACACCTTGTCTTGTACTTCCTCTGGATCTGATGTAGTGTATTATATGTAATTAAAAAGATATTATTTATTTGCACTACATGGCTGATTTTTCAATTCCATGGTTGGTCTCCTAACCATTTATGTTTGTTTTGTTCAATGATGGTTGAAACCATTTCAGGTATTTTACATACTTAGTTGCTTCTTCCTGCCAACAATTTCATAAGGGTCTTGATCTGCTGTATTTTATTCAGTTTGCAGACAGGTAGATAGCACCAGAACAGGGCTATCAATGGCTGAATCAGACTTAAGGGCACACCATTCATGAAAGAATATTATTATTCTTTCTAGAATATTATTCAGGGCCTCTACTCAAGAGTCTGTTCTTTGAATGTCTACAACCAGATAACTCAAACTGTTGTCAGTCATCCCAACTTGGTCAGTTAGAAAGAAAGTGTCAATGTCCGAGACAGCATGTTGTTCACGGTTGCCACAATGCGCCATTTTGGAGCTTGGAACCGTGACAGAAAGACTCTTGGATTTAATGAACTACACTTTATTAAAGCCAAATGGTTACAATGTAGCAAAGATGGATCTAAACTTCCATGCCCAAAGCATCTGGTTAACTTATCCTTTTTCTCCACTTCCCCCCCCCCCCCCGGTTATCTCCAACTGTCCAATTACATTCAAGCAAATTGTTTTGGTAACAGTCCCTAGCTTGGCGGGTTGGCTGGTGTTACATTCCATTCCATGATCTCATGACAGCCAGCAGCTCTCCCAGGATGGCACAAAGAGTAATTTTGATTCCCCTTATCCCAGCCCCCTTCACCTTCTCACAGCTCTTTCCCCCTATCACTTATGGCAGACTGGCATCTGGCGAAGTATGGCTGGTACAGCAGGATGGCAGTCCTGACAACTGGTTTGTTACCCCAATGTGAATTCTCAAAATCCCAGATTTACAGTTCTAATTCTAAAAAAAGCCCCAAGTTGGGCTAGAATATTATTTGTTAACATCAATAGATTGTGAGAACAGCATTAAGGAATTTTTTCCACATGCAGGAAACCTGACCGTAGTCATCATTTTCCCAAAAGAAAGTTTCCTCAGAAATTATTTTTCAACTGTTAGAGAATCTATCTCTCCCCACAAGGGTTTTGATGAGATATTCCTCTTGTCCTAACATAGCTGCTACAAAAAGTAATTGGCTTTAAGCAAGGGCTAGATTGTTGGTTGTTATCAAGGTGAATGGCAGGTTTTATTTCCAGAATGTCTTTATTTTTCCCATGAGAACTAACTACTATACGAAGGAATGAATGTATGAATGCTATTGAAAGAGAAGCGAAAACAGCACTGGGCTGCTAATGATTACTGCTAATGACTGTGACATGGATGGAGAGAGTCAGAGATGAAACATGAAGGCCTATTCATTATTACATGGTGTTTTATTAGAATGTGCAGATGTCTTGTCTCTTTTCTTCCGAATTCACATACTGCTGAAGAAGTATACTGAATATTCAAATAGCTATTGCAATCTGAGAAAGTCAAGTACTGAAAATTCAAAGTCATAACAATTAGGCAGGACTGGTTCCTTTTCAAACAATAGGGTTCTTTTTCCATTTTGCGTAATCTTGCATGCTCAGAAAAGAAATAGTGTGGTGATTGTATACTGTATGTATCTATACATGAGGTTTTTATATCCAGGATCCAAGTCTGAGACCATTTTCTCCTGTGCCTTGATTGTTCTGATACATACCCACACAAAAAGACTACAGTCGACTCCATTACGTTCCTTATGGTTCAATCTGTTGCTCATTTTTTATTTTGAATATTGCCTGTTCTATTTAAATACAATAATGTTTTCAAACAAAAGAGAACATGGTAGAAAGTTCTGAAAGTAAGTCAGAAGCAAGTTAGAAAAGTATTTGGCATGGCTAGTCTAGTGAAGGGAAGGACTAGGGAAGGACATGATAGCAGTGTTCCAATATTTGAGGGGCTGCCACAGAGAGAAGGGAGTCAAGCTATTTTCCAAAGCACCCAAAGGCCAGACAAGGAATCACGGGTGAAAACTGAACAAGAACCTAGAAATAAGGAGAAATTTTCTGACAGTGAGAACAATCAACCAATGGAACAGCTTGCCTTTGGATGTTGTGGGAGCTTCATCACTTGAGACTTTCAAGAAGAGATTGGACTGCCATTTGTCAGAAATGGTGTAGGGTCTCCTGCTTGGGTGTGTGGGGGGGTTGGACTAGATGACCTACAAGGTCCCTTACAACTCTGTTAATGTAATGTAATGTAATCTTGCCTGGCTCCCCTGGCTTGGGAGCCCTCTATTCATTCATATAACTTAACTATCCTGCTACCAAGCCAGGGGATAGAGGGGATCCCCCAGCCCCTAACCCCATTCTCATTCAACTGCGCCATCTTCAGGGTTTGTCATATCTTCCCACTTCCCTACTCTCACGTGAGAAGTAGATACACAAACTTGCCAATATGCCTCACACAAATACCCCACATTCATCCTCAGGCACAACACTCCCATCCAGTTCTTATTCTTGGGAAGGAAAAAACCACTCCTATAACATCAAGGTTGCCTTGCTGAATTTATAATGTATGGGATTTGAATTTTGTGGGATGATCTTCTCATGATTTACACTTGGAGAGGCAGATCATCTGAGACTGGAGAACAATAAAGAAAATGTTATTCAGGGGTGGGCTTCAAAAATTTCAGCAAAGGGTTCACTGCCCGGTTGCTGGGTGGGCGTGGCCATGGTGGGCATGGCTTGGTTGGCCTCCTGCACCATAGCTGGTGGGGGTGTCTTTTTCACCCCCCCTGGCCTCTGGAGGCTTTCCTCAAGCCTCTGGGAGGGCAAAAAAGGTCTCCCTGGGCTGCAGAGGCTCTCTGGAGGCTGGATATGGACCTGTTTTTCACCCTCTCCAAGCCTCCGCATGTGCCCTGCACTTACCTCCATCCAAAACGGGCAGCGTGAAGACTCCTGGGAGGGGAGGGGAGGGGTGGATGGGACCAGCCAGGAGTAGGATTTGGCGGTTCGGCAAACCCTGCAGAATCTTTGCTAAGGGTCCACCCAAAGCCCCGCTAACCCCCAGTAACTCACCCTTGGTGTTACTACAGCCCAATTTACCATTATTCTAAGAGATTATAGGATCAAAAGCATATAGTGTGTCTACTACAGTACATCTGGAGTCATGAACTCAAAATCTCCTGAATGTAGAGGCTTTGAGCTGAGGGTCCCCTTTGGGGGAAATGACTCACCCAATGGCAGTTTTAAATGGTTGCAATATTTTTTGTTTTAAAAATCCTTTCTCCATTTTTATGGTGAATGTAATTGCAGCTTCAACCACTTTGTCATAAAAATATAAATGACTGGGGGGAAATGTTAAATAATTTTGAGGAGCTTTCTTAAGATGGTGGCAGGAGAGGTATTGTAGGTTTGGTCTCAGTGTCCTGCCTGAAAAAACAGGAGAACTCCAGAAGGTTTGAGGGATTATGCATAGAAAAAAATATCCCCTTCTCGTGGTGCTGTATGTGCTCAGAACTACACTATTTTTTTCCCTGTGTGTGTGTGTGTGTTTTAGGGAAGGAGGTTATTGAACCCCAGCCATGAGACATAAAATAGCAGATGGTACACATTTGGAAATGCCCCTTAGGCAACAGAGAAAGGGTAAAATGCTGTTGATCTCAAAATGGGATCGATGAGCCAGAACACACAGGCCAATGAAAAGAAGACACAAATTAAAAAAAGAAAATTGTCAGATGGCAAAGTGATTTAAAAGTGAGGGCATTGTCCATATATACCCTTCCTACCACCAATCATCTTGGAGGGAGAATAGGGATGCCTCCACTTTGCAAAATGCCCCACTGAGAGAAGAGAAGAATCATATACAGGGATGAGTTGACAGCTCTTCAGGGTAGAGGCTGGATTCCTTTGTACAGCTGCATCCCTGCTAATGATAAATGAGTAATGTTTGATAGCTGACTCCTTTGCCTGACAGCTACAGTTGTGGCCAGAGGGCCAGGACAGCCTTTAGACTTCTGTTCAAAATGAGTTAAACATATTAGGTATTATGAAGGCACAGAAGCCCTCCGAGAAGGAGTGCGGAAATGAGTTATCAAGGTATGCTCCTGGGTACAGAACTTGCAAAGCAGATGTCATTCTAATAATGTGTGATATAGAACATGTCTAGTTTAAACCCTGCTGGATGAAATATGAAGCCCTGTCGGTGATATTTAATACCATTTTATGAGGTGCCATCTTATGAAGACAATGCCCGCCTTATGTGGAATGCTCAAGGTGTTTTGCCAAAGGCACTGGGAGGTATCTGAACTAAGTAGAATTTTTATTATTTTATAAGCCTTTACTTTGTAATATTTCTGTGTCAGACATTATTGTGGCACTTGCTATGCTAACCCTTTGTCTAGCACATAGTTTAGGGGAAGACTGACAGATTGTCTAAGCTGTTTCTGGACATAAAAATGCTACCTCCTATCTCAAAACATTCTTTTTTTCTGGTGCTGGTAAGGAATAAAAGCAACCAATCAACCAAGAGAAATCTTCCTTTGAAAGAGACATAAACAAGAAGTAAAGGAAGAGAAAGAGATAACAAGCAAGTATCTGGGAAACATGCCTTGTGATAGTTTTCTGCCTGCTAATCATAAACAATGTGCAAGATGCTTTAAAGACTGGCATTTATAGAGTCCCTAACCAGACTGCTTTGGAACCTAGGATAATTAGGACCTTCCCTAAGCCCCGATGATTCCCCCACCCCCCACCAGTGACCAGTTTTTTCAGATTCAGATCCTGCAACTGCAAGAGAGGGCTAGTGACACTTGCAGACCCTTTAGAGGCCTCCGGCTGCCTGAGGCTAAAGGCAAGGCAAAGATACCCTCTTCCATATAGAGAAGCATCTTGAGAGATGACTTTGCATACAGCTATTGTTGGTTGCGGGGTTCAGGGGAATGCTAAATAAAGACATTTTTAGCTGTAAGTGATGAGCAATGTATCCATCTAGAATGAGAGTGCACAATATGATTTCAGATATGTTACCAAAAATGGGGGCATAAACATAGCATTTAGTTGCAGATCTGTAAAGTAGACATGTTTTTTCTCAGCCTTAATTTAAAATTATATATAGACATTTATCTGAACACATACAAGTTCTATCTCTATGCCCATTTATTCTCCCAGAGTATGTTAGAAGTTTACATTGTCTCCTAAATCATAGTCCCTTGGCTGATTACTTCTGCATAGGACAATGATTGCAGCCAGGTTTAGACTAGAGATATGTTGAACCATATCTTCATATATAGCAAATTTCATTTCTGAAGGAGTCCTTGTTGAATTGCTTTCTGAAGGGCCCTCCCCACTGTGAGTGAAAGTTACAACAATAACAATAAACTGCTGCATTGCACTGGGTCATTTTTGGGTAGCTGAATCTGGAATCTGCATTTTAACTTTCAATAATATATCCACATTTTGCTCCCAAACACATGATCTTGGGAGCATTGTGACAAATTCAAATAGGTATCAGGTAGTGATCTGGAAAATACTTAAAAGGAAGGGTAGGTGAGAATATTATACTTAGCCTAATCTAGTCTGGTGTCTAGCTGGTGGTCTCTAAAAACTGCCCACATTCAAGATCCTTTGATCATGGAGAATCCTCCTTGAAACAGCCCCTACTGCTCATTACATTGTATTAGTCTGTGAATTCCTGCAACAGCAATGCCCCTGTTGACAGGAAGACAAAGTTTCTTCATAGGTACCTTACTGTGGGCTAATCCCAGCTGAGCAATATATAGTCAACAAGGGTTTGATCCTCTGAGATCTGTTTGCAAGATTAGAGCTTGGCAAGTCTCTTGGGAAAAGTTCTTGTTCTTATTCGACATGGTTGATTTTTATGTACCTACTGTTTCTGTCAAGGTTGCTAGTGAGAAAGTCTTTACCAGAGTAGTCCCCCATGATTACTTCTTGGGAATCCCTTCTCTCTGGAGCATATACTGAATTACCCCCTTGCTTAACCTTTCAGTGACCGCTACAGTAGAATCTCCAGCTTGGCAAATACCTAGAAGAAACCCTGAATAAACTGCACTTAACCCTAATTCTCTGGAGAAGCAAGAATCTAATATAACAGGCCAACATGTCTAACTTCGATCAAGAGAAGGAAATGGGAATTACACCAGTTTGGCTCCTGCTGAAGTTAGCAAATATACAGTTTATTCATCACAAATATTAGCTACACTGAAATTCAGATAGTTAAAAATACTGTTGCAGTCAAGGTTTTGGACATCTTTGCTAAATATAGGATTAAAATGCTGCATCTAAGAAGGGTAAGTCTGCAATTTAAAAAACCCAATTCTGTAATTATGAACATACAGCAAATGTATATTGTTTCATGTATTAGCTATGCACCTTTATGCATATATTGATGTTTAACATCTTACTGCATGATTTCTATACATAAAAATAGAATTCTGTATCCTCCCCCTTTCAACTTTCTAGTCATAGGAAAATATGGAACAACTGAGGACTCTGAAAAATATATGAATTTAACTCATCTGCATTTCTGGCATTTGAGATTCTAGCAGATATTTACTATATATGTTCAAAAAGTCATATAGGTTAAAATCTTCCTTTATAGAAATAAAAGACAGCCAAGATTCTCAAGGAATTCACTACCATACCCTGACCTTTTCTTAATTGCAATAAACATGAAACTCTGAGATAATGGGCACTACAATGAAATTTTGTTTTGCACTTTGAACTTTTAAATAATTTCAATACTATCAATACTACCATTTAATACTTACAGAGAACTTAACTGGAAACCACTGCCTGGTTGAACTGCTGTTATGGGTATGCTCTATGAATTAATAGCACCTGTTGCTTCAAGATGGAATAAATGTCCAGTCCTTTCTCTTCTCATGTTGAATAGCCTATGAAAATAGTTCACTTGCACTTGATGTGAAGGAGTTTAATTATGTTAATTTTGGATCCAATGCCTTATCTAAATCTGTTTTGGGGTTATAGTTCCCTACCTATATTTTTCTTGAAATATCTATATCTGATAGATGGGGAATTATCCATGTAGAGAATTCTCTCTCGATCAACAGATCGCTCTTTACTAGATTGAGCCAAGTGGCTCTCTAGTTGGCATTATATTAAAAGCAAGATATGCGCATTGTTTTCCAATAGCTGTATCTCCTCCATTGAGAATAGATATTAAAGAACATTTTCCTTTTGGCCTTCTTCTTCATTTAAGCATGAATTTGTCATATTAGTTATAGCTGCAATTAGATAAGAACAAATTACTGGAACTCAAGCCATGTATTTTTCATTATTGTTATACTCTCGATATACAGCCACATAGTATGTACTAGAACTTTTTTGGGGAAAAAAACATATTCCATGGTTTTTGAAAGTCACATCATTGCTTAATATATGATATTTCAGGCTATCTACACCTGATGCCAGGAACAGACAGAGACAAATCTGTAAAATTTAATTTAGTTCAGTTTCTCATTAAGGTTTTATTTAGCCTTTGTTCATAAGCATTTCAATTTATGAACATTATTAGTATTTTGCTTTGAATGTTTGCTCAGGAAGACCAAGTTAAGTAAGTTTCTAATAAAATGTGAAGCAAATAAACTTGCTATCAAATGTAACTTAGCATGGCTGGAAATTTTGGCAACGTAAACTAGAAAGAGTGACAACAAGAGTTGTGTTTGCTAATCCATGGATACACTCTGTCCTGCAGCTTCCGCTTGGAACTGCTTCAGAAGCTAGCCTCTTGGTAATTAGAACTACCTCCTTTGCCTCTAAAGATTACAAAAAAAATCTTTCTTGGATATTAGTAAAGATATTATTTTACAGTCAATGACGGAACAGTCACTGCAGTATCAACCTCAGGGCCGTCTTAACAGTATTATGGACCACGGGAAAAGCAATGTACTGGGGCCCATATGACAACTACTCACAGGAATAAAAATGTAAATGGTCGATAAAATGAAACATATATTTGTATGTTAGTATTAATTAAAAAATGTAGTAAAATGTAATAAATATGTTGCTATATTGATATGATACAAGGTGCATTGAAGGGTTAACATACACAGATTAATATGGGGCCCCTATGCTAGTGGGGCCCAAGGGCAAGTGCCCATCAGGGCCATGCTTTAAGGCCCTGCCTCTGCTGAACAGAGACCATCCTTGTAAGCTTGTTTCTGTTACTTTCTTTTGGAGAACTGATGAGAGTCCTGACCAACTTCCAGATTTTTTTTATACATCTGGTTTTAAGGAACAACAACAACAAAAGTAAATATCTGAAATATCTCTGAGACTCGATATATTTTGTCATTACCACACTGAGTTTGATATGTGGATAAACCTAAGCGTGTATATAAGTATGAGAACTTCCATTAACTTCTGTCGAAAGTGAATATAAGTATTTTTGAGAATGAGAAACATCTTAATAAGCACCAGAGGAAGTTCTCCACATCTCTCAACATTTCAGTAATGACAAGAAAGGTTATAAGTATGATCATCAGAGCATTGCCCAATTGGTTATATAAAATACTATATATTCATATATGTACCATGTATAAAATATCCATTTATTAAAGTAAGTGTCATCTCATATCCTGCTTCCCAAAAATGATCATCCAATGGATAGCTGACGTTTATGAATTAAGTCAAACGCTGAGCATAACCACTGCTTCTCTGGCAAAAACAGCAGGAAAAGCAAAATAGAATCATTGTAACCTCTTGTTGGCCTTGCTTCTGCTTTTTGTTAAAGCTAACAATTGAAAAATAATGCTACAGAATGAAGCACGTGATACTGTCCATTAGTAGCATACAGTTCTTCTTCACAGCAGCTTCAGAAGAGTAATGATTTCTCTGAGCCATGACAATTGGATATGCCTGCAGCAGGACTTTGGAAGTCCACATCCAAAACTCTCATCTCTCTCTCTCCCTCTCCCTCTCCCTCTCCCTCTCTCTCTCTCTCTCTCTCTCTCTCATCTCTCATATGTCTCTCTCTCTCTCTCTTTCTCTCTCTTTCTTTCTCTCTCTTTCTTTCTCTCTCTCTTTCTCTCTCTCTTTCTCTCTCTCTTTCTCTCTCTCTTTCCCTCTCCCTCTCCCTCTCCCTCTCTCTCTCTCTCTCTCTCTCAGAGTAGATACAATTTGGGGGACCTTTGTCATGAGATTAAATCAGTGCTTTTAAGAATAATAAATTACATATTAATCAGTGGTTGGTACTTATCAACCTCAAGCAGCATTTCTCAACTTTGACAATTTTGAGTGGACTTCTATTTCCACAATTCTTTCAGCCATGCTGAAATTCTGGGCATTGAAGTCCAAACATATTAAAGTCACCAAGCTTCAGAGACACTGACCTAGAGGCTTAAGACCTTAACAATTGCTTAAAGAGTTGCATGAGAGCCAGCAAAAACAGAATGAGTCTGTCTGTCTATTTCTCTACCAATTACCTCACTGATTTATAATGTAAATCCACTGATTTTGACTACTCATATGAGAAGACTTCTTTCTGGATGCATGTTATTTCTTGAAATATATCTGGTGTTTATTAAAAAGTTTGTTCAATTTCCAGTTCCAAACACTGGACATTTTCATGTTCTCTTCTCCTTCCCTTCCTTTCTAAATCTTCATTCTACACTCCTTTTACTCTATTTTTGCCTGTGGTAGCCATACGAGGGAAATACACAGAAATAAGAGATTAAAAATGTAAATTTTATAAACCGAAAATCAAAGGTCCTAAATCCTTAGCATGGGAAAAGCCAACAAAAAGCATACGAACATTAAAACCCCTACATAAATAGAACTTCAAGGCTGAGCATGTTAAATAATTCAGCGGTTAAGTCATAAGTGTTCTTAAACTTAAGTATAAAAATGCCCTTGACAATATTTCACAGCTGTGCATTTCTTTAAAATATTTAGCATTCTCATTAAAGAGAATGACTTTATTTTATATATTAGTTACACTCCTGCTTGCTAATATGAAGGAATTGAATAGTGAAAGAGCATTCTTATGCATATAAGCAAAGGCATTTACATATAAAGTTAGAAGATGATTCCCTCCTCTACATCCTCGGTGTCCACGAGGGGCATTTAAACAAATTTATTCCTTAATGTGGGATATTAATATTTCCTACCTCAACATGTCATTTGCTAATGCCATCCTGAAGACAGGTTCATTCAGAAGCGACATCCAAGCTCTCATCTCCGAAAGACTTAATGAACCTTACATTTTTTGGAATGCTGAACAGTGAAAAAGGCCTATTACATATTCATGGCTGGGACAGAAGACTTCTTTAACTCCAATGCTTCCTGCTCTGGTTCACTGTAAAACATTGTCAAAAGTCACCAGAGACATTCACTGAAAACTGCAACTCTTGATAGCAAGATGTTCTCGGAAAGTTTCAAGTACAGGAGCCTGTAGTCTATGAGACCAGTGGGAATAGTTCTGACAGACAAATGGAGGGATAATACATTTCTTGACATAATGGGATGAAAAAGTTGATGCCAGAAAAAGGAATGAATTAAAGTTATGCCTTCAAGAAAATCTTAAAGTTTTCTAGGCTGTCAGAATGTTATGCACATACTTTGCATGTGCATAAAAAGAGGCTTTCTCCTTCTCTCCCAGTCTACCTTCACCACAAATAATTTGCTATCTGGTGCAAGACACAGCACTTTGCTTAACTTACAACGACATTGTTACTAAATACATTTATATAAATATGTTTAAAGAAGAATCTGGAGGGCGTAATGTAATTTCAGATGCCAAAGCCTGAAGGAATTGGATTTGGGTTCATTGCAAAGTCCTTGAAGTCCCCAAATAAGTGTAACCAGTAAACATACCATTTATGATCTTTGATGGAAACAAAAGAAATTGGGGAAGATTGGAAAATCCATCTTGTCTTTTTCCTGTATATGACATATTGTCTGCAAATTACCCATCATGTGCCACATTGTTGACCTGAGTTCCCATTCCCACATGACTCACTTGAAGGTAGATATTAAATATTCAAATCATTTTAAACCCCAAATCCTGGACTTTATGGTCCTCTATTCTTTCTAGTTTTTTTCTTTAAGTAGGAATATTCATTGCTGCAGTTGTGAAACCCTTGCCTAAGAATGGGCAAAAATTTATACTACCTTTTTTTTAAAAAAATAGAAGCTTATTAAAATTCTCACATTTCTTCATAATGGGATGAAAATAATTTAAAATTAAAACAATAACAAAATGGGCTGAATTTGTTCATCCCATTAGATGATTTGGGACGTTTAGTGCTTTAAAGTCTGGGACTGAAGTCCTGTGGTGCTGAATCAGTGTTGCAGAGCAAGTTAATGGTGCTGAATCAGTGTTGCCATCTCCCTCTCACATTATTAAATATCAAAAATGGGATAAAAGCAAGCAAAAAACAGGAGGGAGGGAGGGATGGAGGGAGAGAGAGAGAGAGAGAGAGAGAGAGAGAAAGAGAGAGAGGGAGAGAGAGAGAGAGAGAGATGAACAATAAGCAAGGATTTATAATATCTATATGAAAGGCATAGAACCTCCCAGAGCCACTAAAAACAATACTGTGAAAACTAGCCAGGATAGTCACAAAGGGAGTAGCCTTTGATTACTCTAACCTTAAGCCTTATATGCACATAATGGCAGAAGAATAGAGATGGAAAATAGGACACCAGGTGACCACTTTTCTGTTCTGCACCATAGAGGAAATAATTTGGTAGAGGGGAAGATGTATCCAACATGGGGGTGCTACATTGGTTTTAAATACTATAGTTCAAGGTGCTAGTTTTGACTTCTAAAGCATCTTATGGCTTTGCTTTCATTTATCCTCAAAGCTGTCTCTTTCGAATAGAAGACCCCTGTGTTCATCCAGGGTTGATATACTCAAGGTAATTTCCATATATAAGATTAGTAGGCAAGGGCTAGGAGACTTTTACTATTTTTGCTCCCCTCCTTTGAAATTCAGATGGTGCCCTTGCCGTTTCCCTTTAGGAAGGCTGTCAAAACAGAATTATTTCACAGAGTCTTTGAATGTAAGAGCTGTTGCCAGCAATTACAGATGCCAGGTTGAGTTTTCTTTGGTATTATTGTGTGTGTGTGGGGGGGGGGCAGTTGGCTTTATGTATTCTTTTAAACTACTCCAAGTGCAAGAAACAGACTCTGCAGACCGCCACTAGTCATCTTTAAGGATCATTAAAGTCATCAACTCTCCAAAAGGCAGGAGGGAAATGGGAGCTGATTCCAGAGCAGTGTTTTTCAAAGTTGACAGCTTTAAGGTATGTGGAGTTCAGTTCCCAGAATTTTCCAGCCAGCAAGTTTGAAAAAACACTCTCTAGAATCACAAGGCTGAGTTCCTGAAGGCCTACAATCTGGAGGACAGAACTATGGAATAGGGAATTGAAAGCTCTGCCCACAGTAGTATAAGGAGTAAAGGGGATTGTTGGGAGAAATTAGGATGGAAAGATAATGAGACTGTTGTGAGTGGAGAGGTTGAAATATGAAATAAAACTAGCAGTTTTAACTGGGCTGTGGCTTGAACAAGGAGCCAGCGAAGAGCTCTTTAATGTGATAAAATAATATGGAAGAATTCGAATAGCAGAGTTTTGGACTAAAATCAGGGGATGAAGAAAGGACTCAGGAATACCTGCCAAGAGTCTGTTGCAGTAATTAAAGCATGAGACAACCAAGGTATGAACAAATCAAGCTGTAGTCTGTCAGAAACCCCCAGATCAAATACTCATTGAAGAAAAATTAGCAGGCTGTGTCATAAGAGCAATAAATAGTAACAGAGTCAGTTAAAACTGCGGGCAAAGGAAACTGCCAATCTGGAAGACCAATAACTGAAGAATAAAATAAAGGATAGAAAGACAATCTGGCCCAAATGCAGCAGAATCTGATTTATTCATATTGAACTGAGATGATGAGACATTCAAGAAGAAGCGCTAATGAGATTTTAAGTTTGATCATGAATTGTCATCATCAAGGGTCAAAAAAGATTGATAGGCCTGAGCATAATAATAATACTAACAGTCCTGATCATGAATCAGGAGACTTGAAAAAGGTCCAATAAAAGGGCAAATATATTCAAGGATTCATGAGCGTGAGGTGGGCTACTAGCTTTGAATTTCAGATTGTATCAGCATGCCAGTATTTTGACATGGATTTCAGATGAGAATATACCACTTTATAGTTTTACAAAAGCAAAAAAAATAATAATTATAAGAAATCCTAAAATAATAATTTATTGAACGTATGGACAAAAAAAAGGAAAAGAAGTTTAAGCCCTGATTTCCCTACCTCTCTTTGTCATTTTAATGAAGATAAGCATATTCAGAAATTTGGTCAGTGGAAAAACAAGTTGTTTAGACTGCAAGATTTCATTGCTAACAGGACAAAGATAAAATTAAGTATTTTACTTAACAATTATAACTCCACTTGATTGTTTCTAGTACTTTCAAATAAATAGTACAGCATCAAAAATTTCAGAAACAAGAGGGAATATGAAAATTTTTACTGAATTTCAACATCTTATGATACAGTACATGATGCTGAACACTTGTTGAGCTTAATTTATAATCTGAATAGGTCAAAGACTATACAATCAAATGGATGCAGAACTTGAATAAGATGACAGAGATGCAGTAATAGGAATTTCAATGGAAGAATATTAATTTTGCTCAGAATATTAAACAAAACCTAGAGAAAATTTGTATGCTTTACCACTGATATATCAAATCACTCTTGATTGCTAAATGAAGAAATCTTTTTCTAAAACATGCTGGAAATGCAATGAACAACTCCATTTTTCAATATGCAGAGACAATGCTATAAAGTTCAACAGTTCTGGAGTACAGTTCTTAGTAAAATAGAGAAATCTTGAAAGTTGTAATCCTATTGAAAGCTGAGATATTATTATTTAATTTCACTCGCATATCCTTTCAAAATATAGATAGTCCTCAACTTATGACCACAATTGAGCCCAAAATTTCTGTTGCTAAGAGAAACATTTGTTAAGTGAGTTTTGCTCCATTTTACAACCTTTCTTGCCACAGTTGTTAAGTAAATAACTGCAGTTGTTAAGTTAGTAACACAGCTGTTAAATGAATCTAGCTACCCCATTGAGTTTACTTGTCGGAAGGTTCCAAAAGGTGATCACATGATCTGGAACATTGTGGCTGTCATAAGTATGAGACAGTTGCCAAGTGTCTGAATTTTTATCATGTGACCATGAGGATACTTCAATAGTTGTGTGAAAAATTGACATAAGTCACTTTTTTCCGTGCTGTTGTAACTTTTGTTGTAAGTCAAGGACTACCTGTATACTGAACTAGTTTTGTATATATTAATAGCTGCAAGGATATCATATATTTTCTACTGAAAATAATATTTTATTCTTTCATCGGAAGAAGGCTTAACTACTGTAAATTGTGGGAGTATACTTTGATGTCTAGAATAAATTCATATTTTAAAAAATGAATATGTTGCAAGATAAAATTCTGTTTGGAAACCATTCTTGCACTATAATCTTATACATGGATTTCTAGCAATCCAAAATTCAGGTTCTTTTATACAAAGAGTCTACATTTTGATTTTATGGAAAATTAGAATTGATTGAATGCACTGAAGTTATTGCTTTAGTGATTTATATTGTGTTAATATGTTTAAATACTGTATGTGATGTCAGAATTAAACAAAGATGGAAGAAATCCCTTGGTCAATTCCTAATGAGTAATTACAATTCCTGTCACAATGTTCTTTGTTTCTGGAAAGAAAGGCATGCTAGTTGAAAGTTTAAACATATATAAAAAATATTAGTTTCATTAAGTTCAGTAAAATAAATAGCAATAAATTGACTAATTTGGGGGAAAGGGTAATCATTCCTCAAAATGCGGAAGAAAGCTATCTCCATTGTTGTAAAAGAGAATTTTGGTGGAATATTAGACACTAGGCAAAAAATCTGGGAACTGAATGAGAGATTCCAGTTCAGATTTTCCCTCCATGTCTTTTTTTTATGGATCCTTAACTTTTTTAACTTTTTGTTTCAGCTAGGAGAAACAAAGAACTCTAAACAACTTTTGTGGGATGAATTGAGGGATGAAAGAAATATAAAAGAATATAAGGCAATGTTGAATACAGAACAAAGGGATCTTTGGTTTGATGTTGGGATGGGTTTTTTTTTCTTTGAGAAACTAAGCATCTAATACATTCAACACAGCATTTTGAGATGAAGCTCCAATTTCAGGCATTCTTGAGCCTTATTGGACCCAGGTGTCAAAAACAGTGGATAAAGGTGACTAATTAGGACACATTATTTATTTGTGCTGATGAGATTGAGTGGAAGGTTTTTTTTTAAAAATGCAGACCCAATTAAATATAAGGCAATGAATCTTTCCTCTTTTTAACTACTAGATCAATTAAATAGGATTTTGCTATCAAAAATAATATCAGGTGTGGCTGGAGGGGGAGACTGGACAAAGACCTGACTTTTTTAAAGAACCCGTTTGAAAAGCTCAGTCTATCAAGCATTATGCTATATGCAACTGAAATGCAATCCTGCTTAGCTTCATACATCTTTCAAAATAGCTGTAAATGTTGCGACCTGAGATAAATTTGGTTTGCATATTTAAAGTTTCTGGAATCCTAATGTGGTACCTATTGGCTTGTGAACATATTTTCGGATGTCCACCTCACTTCTTCCCTTCCTACTATATATCTGTGGTGCTCCAATTTCTGGAAAATAATATCAAACTGACATTCAGTAGCATGCTAAATGGAGCACATTCCAAAGTGTGAGACAGCCTAGTTTATGGGATATGCATATACAACAGATGATAAGAAATCTTTATCAATATTCTTGCTTATATGAATGTGTTCTGAACTTCGGTGATATACTCGAATACACGACTGGTACCTTCAAACCTAGGAGAATTTTCTTATGTCCTTTGTCATGCTCTGTCTTTTCTTATTTAGGAATGGGTTCTGGAAACTAATGTAGCAAGATGAGTTTTTCCTCTGCCACATTTATCTCTCATATCTCTGTCTCAGATCAGATACTATGCTTGCCACATAGTTGTTCCTCCTAGGTTTGTTTTCCTTTTAATACATTGGGAATCTCCGGCATTATATCAAGACTCTAATATATGCGGAGGGATTAATTGCTTCCCTATGTTGTTCTATTTCTTTCACAGCTACCATCTCATGCCATTTCAGCAACAGTACCCTACTAACTACTCTTTTCAAAAGAGAAACAAGTCTAGGGCAGGTAACCAACAAATGTACCATCTGTTTAGAACAACATCTGAAAACAGAGCAACATGGATGACAGGAATGGGAAAATGAGTCTTATCCCTTTCCCTATTCCTCTCATGTCTTATGCAATTGAACTGTCAACCCTGAAACTGACCTGGCCCAACTTCACAGTTGCCACACTGGAGCAAGGGATAGGGAGGGGGGATTAGAGATAGCTGGGCTTGTGTAGTCAAAATAAAGTACTTCCTCAACACTTTCTCCTGGGAACCAAGGACATTCTCACACCTGGCCAGATGAAGGAGAAGTGATGTCACTAGACCAGTGGATGCTGCAGTGATTAGGCCAAGTAACTGATTGTTTGGGGTTGAGGGAAAAAGTTTTACTTTTAATTAGGTGATTTGGTTTGGTCACCAGATATGTGCCAATATATTTCCAATAAAGCTATTCTTTGAGGAATTCAACTGCCTCAGAGTTCTTCCTTGCAATGAATTTATTGCTTGGAACCATGATATGAAATATATGGTACATGAGGCTGCATTTGGAACCTGCTACTGATCTAGATTGTAGCAGCTCCAGCAGGTATACCTTGCTATATATCCATGTAACACCAAAGCTTTGTGATCTTCATGAGAACTCTGTAATGTAGTTTGGTACTGTCTCATCTCTCTCTCTCTCTCTCTCTCTCTCTCTCTCTCTCTCTC
>JANHFL010000993.1:170988-182165 GCA_032468155.1 Oxyrhabdium leporinum
CCACGCTCAGGTTCTGCAAGATTCAAGGTTGGGCAGTGGGCCATGGCCTGGAGGTTGGGGACCCCTGTAATATAGTACCATTAAACTAAAAATGCAATATAATCAAAATATTATCAATAACAATTAAAAATAGTTAAATCATTAAATTATTTATTCGGATTTTTGTCCTCTTTGAGTTTCATTATTTTCTTGAAGATATTTAATTACTTGTCCAAAGAATGTGGTTTGTTGACTGCTTAAGGAATCTTGTGCATCCAGTCTTGATGGGGGTGTGGCTTCATCCTACCATTCTTTGATTAGAATATTATTTCTTGATTATCTGGATATTGGATGCTAAAGGGATGTATTCTAGTCTGTTTCCTCCCTTTCTAGGGTTTTGATTGTGTCTTTTAAATGTTATGTAAATAGGATTTATCTCCATGTATCTATTGATGGCTTATTTGTCTGAATGCCAGGCTTCCAAAAATTCCCTAGCATTTTTCAATTTGGCCTGAATGTTGTTTGTCAGTTTTAACAGTGGCTGATTCTATTCATATATTATGAGATTAAAGAATTTTTATCATGCCTTTTGACCGCCGACTGTTTTTTGGGATGCAGTCTATCGGTTTTCTACCTGATTGTCCTACACAGAGCCTGTTACTAACTTTACATTATATGTTGTGGATGTCTCCTGTTTTCTCTTTGGTTACTGGGTTTGCTTAAGATGTTTTGGGAGGATTTTGAAGACGAACAGTTTGTATTCCAACCAATTGAGAAGGCAGATGTTTCAATTCCACTTTAAATATTCTTCAGGGCTAGTTGTGGAACAGAATCACATAGTTCATAAAAGCGTGACTTTAATTCTCACTTCTATCTAATTTAATTAAAGCAAGAGAAGAATTGCATGGCTTAACTTTGGACAAATGCTTTACTGTTTTTCCCCCCAACCAATAATTATGCAGGATTTGACAGCCAGTGCCAATAAGAACGTTGACTCCAAAAAACTTCACCAATTTCTTACTATTATCCCCGTTCATTACGGAGCTGTCAGTTTAGTACATCATAGATCCAATTATGAGACAGGTATAGGATTGGGGAGCAGGGGTTTCTCAACTCAACTCAACTCAATATCTTTTCTGACTTCCATAAATTCCTTTTAAATCCTTGGATTGACTCAAAATTCCCATTTTTTCAAAGATATCTAGATGAGCTTCAGAGCACAGCTATGAGAAGTTGGTTCATTTCTGCCTTATTCTTAGAGTGCTTTGTTCAATATCCTGAGGATAAAAGACTTCCAAGGCGCATGTTGTGTCCTCATCTGAGGGTTGAAACATTGAGTTGAATTCCCAAATGAGATGAGTGGGGAACTTCCTTTACTGTCAATTCTACAGGATTTCTTGAAAGGTTCCTTTCAGAAAAAAATCAAACTCTTGTCCTCATTCCCCCATGCCCCCTTTTAAGGCTATTTTGCAGTATATTCTACAAATATTTGCTTCTATTTTCTGCAAAGTAGAAACACTAATACCTTCCTTACAATACACAAATGCATCAAGTTTGAGGCTTTATGCAAAACACAAAATGGTGGTCAGTTGATATGTACTAAATTATAGCAACAAAGAATACATAAGTGCTTGTAAGGAGATGGCTTAATGTCCAGTAGAATTAAGAAACTCAATCTGCATGTTTCGTGAAAGATGAAGCTGTCTAGTTTCTTTTTTAATCATTTAGTTTTAAATCTCTTCCCTCACACACAACCCATTCCTGTTTTTTCAGTGGGAAAAAAGCAATGAATGGGTAAAATATTGTGGTACAGTTTGATTTATTTCTGCTATTTCATGAACATTATTTACAATAAGAAATCAGATATACTAGAACTTTCTCATTGCCACAAATGAATGACACAAAAGTTTGGGCTGAAAAATTAGCTCACAAGAATCACACAGTATAATGAAAATCTATCACTATGTTTCTTTCAGAACGGAAAAAAAAAGATAGTTTTGTTTAGCATTTGGGCTAAAATGATATATGAGTACATCATAAAACACTTATATTAAAAAGAAAAAGAACCCCTTTCTTTCAATGCAACATATATATTGTATTGTCTTATCATTCAGACATTTTATAGTGAATGTTAAATATCCATTGTGTGATACTAGTCTAGGATTTCATATCAAATTGCTGATATATTCTTCTAATAATTTTATTTAAAAGACCTATTATTCAGCACTGTATATCAAGCAACTCATTTTAGTACTGAAAATGGAAATGTTTCAAGTAGATTTGGCTCTTCTACGGGTATATGCACTTTGCTAATAATTTAAATCCGAAGAAGAAAGGAACTCATAATAGTTTAATCCTCTTCCTTCTTATGTATATGGGCCAAGTCTCCAATGAAACTTTGTTTTGCTCTCATGTTAGTTAAAAGTTACTTCAAACTCTTTTGTCACATCCTGGTTTAAGCATTCTTTACTTGCACACAGTTCATCTGAGAACATTTGAATATCTTTTGTCCTTATTTACATGGACATTCTAGAAAATTCAGAGAAGATACTGAACTTTGCAATTATTGACAGCATATCTTAAATACCATTTGGCATTTATAACAATAGAAAAATCTCTATCCTTGTGATATATTTGGTTGTGCACTGTGTAACATAAGATAGTGGATAGGATCCAGGAAGATTCTTCTTATATTTTTAATGGTGCTTTCCATATGTTTTCCATATTCATTTTTGTTTAACGATTACAATTTTGCAATGTAATGTCCCAAAGCAATTGAAGTAGAAGTGGAGTATAGTGGAGATGCAAACTCAGTCAGACACATGTACAAGATAAATGAAACTTTGCTCTGCCTTGTGCTCATGACAATTTCCCCCCGCACCTGAACTACTAGAAAATTGTTTCACTCAACTCTGCCTATAAACAGCGTGAAAAACTTAAAGATGGCCTTGTTACCCAGGTTTGACCTGCAAAAAAAAAAACAGCAAGAGGAATAGGTTCTTGAAATGTAGATTTTTCAGGTTTTGCCTTAGCATTTTTTAAAAAAAATATGTATTTGTAAATATTGTAAACTATCCAGAGTTTTTCTGAAGTTTGTGTGGGGGTATCTCAAAATCAAATCAAATCAATCAATCATAGAATTACTTAAAAGGGCTTTTGAACGGAATATTTTTCCAAATATATAAACAGAGGCAGACAACTTTGCAACAGATGAATGCTCAAATGGACACAGCAGGCAAGGCAGGGGGAACAAGTAGCAAAAGAAACGTGAAAAAAAGAAATAAATGCAAACTTTTTTTAACATTAAAGAATCATTAAGATGGTAGTATGTTTCAGTCCAGACTCTTCTGGAGTGGGCAGTCAAATTGAATTGAATACATTAAATTAATTTAAATTTCCAATTCTTCATGGTGAGCATAGGGGATCTTAGGTAAACGACTACATGTGACCTATGAGTGACAGGTTATTAATGCTTAAATAAAGCATGTGATGTCACGTGATAGACATTTTTTATACCTGATGCTGTGCTCCATCAGTAGGAATGAAATAGGAATTGGTCACCTCCAGCTCTCTCTGCTTGGAACCTTTTTAGAAGAATCTGGTTTGCTATTATTGGAAAGCAAATGCTTGATTGACTGGCATACTATTTTGTCATGGCAATGTATCTTACGCTCTAACTTCTTAAGCATCTAACAAGCATCTAATAAGAGAATTTCAAGAAAACTGAATGCTAATGGAGACTCACAGACTTTGTTCAAATACTATAGTTAGAGCAGACAGATATTAAGATTTACTACTTAGGGGTTAGGTCAAGAATGAGTTGTATTTAGATAGTTACATGTTTGATGATATCATTTCTTTTTCAGAGATGGCTATCTTCAGTGGGCCAGATTATAGAAATTAAAAGACAGTCATTTAGGGGAAGTAGTATACAACTAAGTTCTTCTCTAGCTACTGATTATTTCTTTAATGTGAACATGCTGGTTATTTGTGTGATGTGACTGAGTGAAAAGAGACTTAATAAATCCTCTATTTTTCCCCACCGTTACAAATCCATTCAAGTTGAAGGGCTTGCAAAGTGAATAGAAGACAAGGAACAATGAAGCTACACCTGGAATGTCACCCTTTGCATAATTTCTTCATTGTGAGTAAGCTATTTGTGACCATAAGAGTTCATATTCCAGGTGTTCTGTTCCAAGGTTGCAAGCACGCATGCAGACACAGGTAGTCAGAAGTTGAGGTATTTAGGCAGATAAGAGCAGACAAGATCATAATCCAAACACCTAGTGAAGAATGCCAGCTACAATCCAAGAAGCAAAAAGAGTAGTCCAAATATAGCCCAGTAGTCACAGAATGCTAAATCAGGTAGTCAGCCTATCAAAGGGTCACAAACAAAAGAACAAGAACAAGAGTTATGAGCTGGAATACCAAGCAATTGTTTCCAGCAAAGGCTGAAGGCAAAGCAGCTATACAGGAAATTGGCTATCATTCTAAGAGATAGCCTTGCCAAGCCTGAACTCATGGAACAGGACAGAAGATACGCATGACCTCTTGGTCAAGGAAACGTAAGAACAAGGAAGAAAATGTATGCTGTAGTGGTGATTCCCTATTGAGAAGAACAGTTATTCAATGTGCAGATGTGATATGTCATTGCTAGAAATGTTTATTTTTACAGATGCCATTGCCAGGATGTGATTGACAGGCTGCCAATACCTATCTTCAGCCCTCCCAAGAATTGACTGAATGACTGATGTCAAATCATCTTGCTCCAGATACAATGGCATCTGATGAGCTATTTGGGAAAGGTCTCCTGGATAGTCTCCATCTGCTATTCCCCCCCCCCACTGATTCACTGCCTAATTTAGTGGGTACACATCCCACCTCTGCCCAGGTTCCTGGCATTTCTGTCAATAAATACACATGACAAATAAGAAGACCATGTACATGCATGAATGTGAATGTGCAGTATCTATTTTATTTTATTTTTTTCACTTAAGGCCTTATTAGTGGAAATAGAGGGTCTAGCCATTGCTTTGATAGCAATCTCAATTATATGACTCCCTTCTTAGGGAGGTTGAATTAGCCCCTGCCCCTTTCATTGCTCATCTTCCAGTGGGCAATAATAACATTGCTGTTCTGCTTAACCTTTGATAGTTTGTAATTAGAAGCTAATGTTGGTTTACTTTATTACATGCTGAAGTTTTGTTGACCTGTTTCTAACTGGATGGATGCCACAAAAATATTTTAATATTTATTTGATATACTGTCTTAATGGCTGTATAACTGAAAAACATAAATAGTATAATGAATTTGTAAAACATTATACAAATAATATCTTAATAAGCCATTCAGAGTCACCTTGAACAGCAAGATGCAGCAATTTGATAATAATAAAAATGATGATAATAATATATACCCAAATACATAAACAGAATTGTAGAAGGATTTTCTGCCATTAACTATAATTGAATTATCTGTTTACTATGAGTGTCATTTATCATGTGCAGAATGGGACAATAAATCTGATTTTCAGTAGAAATAAGGTAAAACTTGTCCACTTCCAAGAATGGGGAAGAGGTACCATGAGACTGTACACCGTAATGTGCAATCTGATATATTTGAATAAAAAGGGGGTAAGAAGAGAAATATTCCAGCTCTTTGAAGATCATTCCACAATGGAAACCTGGTCAGCCTATGGTGATTTAGTAAGGATTCAAAACATCAAACCAACCAACAGGAAAATCTTGTTTATATGCATTTACAGTTTTAGGAATTTATTTTTTTATGCACAAAGGACTCTGCCACATAACAACAGTTTTCACAAAGCTCAGTATAAGTTCTGAATTGGACAAACCTGCACTTATTCAATGTTTCAGAATCCAGACTAGGAACAATGAATCAATCTGTGATGAACACCGCGCCAAAGAAAATAAAGATCAGCCGGATGCTTTTTTGAAAATACCCACGTACCAGAAAATAATGAATTCATAGTATTTTGAAAGATGAAATTACCTGAACTATAGATTTCAGGCATTATATTTTCCACATTGATCTTTGGGAACATGCTGGGGGAAAAAAAGTGCTCTGTTCTCTCTTTTTTTCTCCCAGAATGTTGCCAAGAAATACTGACACTGAAGTTTCAGGAGGTTAATGATAGACTCAATTGATAATGAAGATATCCCACTCTAATTATCTTCTACCAATGAGGAAACTGGATCAGCAGGTTTGAAGTGATCATGTCAGGCTATACCAGATAATGCAAATATATTTTACCTTGGTACTGCCCCACTGAAATACAGGCTCTTTCTTTAATTAAATATTCCAATAATTTCACTTCATTCTAGATCAACACTCACAGCCCAAGCTGTTTTCCAAAATACTATCCTACAGTTACCGTATAATCTTAAAAGAACCACAACGCTAATGGGAAAACATGTACACACGCCAAAATAACGAACATGCTAGATTATACTGGCTCATCATTACCCTAATATATCAAAGAATATGAGCTTAGCTTAATTATTCCCTGTGAGAGTTACAAAAACTAAGCACAACCTTCAATTTACAGCTGCTTGGTGCCGGGAACCTGAATTATTATTTAAAGAGGGGGGTGGAAGGGTGGGGGAAGAAGAGAAAAAAAGTTTATTTATTGTGACCTACACTCCGTTTTTGTTCATCATGGAAAATCTGTATATTCACAAATGAGGGCTATTCATCTACAGACTGCTGCATTCTTTAGCTGTCCCGGGTTGTATCAGCTTCACTTCTTCAGCTTTTGTCTTCATTGCGAAGCCTCTTCATCCAAATTGTTCATCATCTTGATGGAACAGCTTTATCTTGTTCGGGTGCAGCTGCATTCTGCTTATCCATAGTGCTAAGAGATACAGGAGAGAGAGAGAAAGAGAAACGGGAGAAAAAAACCAGAACAGAAGAAAAAGAGAAGGGGAGGGAGGGAAGGAAGGAAGGAATGGCCAGTACTCATACAAGGATAATTTGTAGTTTCTCAATAATAATAAAAAAGGAGGACAAGCTAATTACTGGCTTAACTAGGGCAGCCTGTGGATCCTCCATGTCAAAAGGACTAGAGTAATTATTTGCTATCAAAGCACATTCACATTATGGCATGAAAGAGAAGGGCCTTGCACAAATGGATCTTGCTAATAAACAGGGCTGAGAGGAGCATTATGTCTCTCCCTGGATGCAAGCACATTAACAAAGTGACATGGGAGTATAACTCTGAGTCTGGAAAGAAGATTGGGGGGAGAGAATGATAATTACCCCCATCTCCTTCTCACCCTTTCTCAGCCTGTCTTCCACTCTTTTTTCTTCCTTTGTACAGGACTAGAAATCCAAACGTGACCCTTTTGAAGGCCCAAAGCAGGCTATTAGTGACCTCTCTTCCATTGACAAGGTGGCTACATTTTTAAAAGCCCCATCTCTGATGTCAGGCAGGTCACATGAGCCATCTAGAGTAGCTTTAAATGCTCCAGGAAACACTTCAACCTTAAAGACACCTGGAAGGTCATGACCAGTTTAATTCAGACAACTCTATCCTAAGGAGCATTTTTTTAAAAGACATATCTTGGCCAAAAGTAATATCTATTTTCCTTTACATGTTACTTCCTGTTCTAATTGTACTCCCACTGGGTTTTTTTTTTTCATTTTAAGTCCTAACATTTTGTGTAAGAGAAAAAAAAGACAAAGGCTAAACTATATTCAGAAATCTATACAAATTAAAATGATTTTTTAATTCAAAATGAACTTGTGTAACAATGAAATGTAGACTGGAAATGTGGATTATTATTATTTTTTTAAAAAGTACGCCATCCGAGGCAAAAAAAAAAAAAAAATACATGCATATCTGAAACAGATAGGATAAGCTAAAACAGGAAAGAGAGAGAGAGAAGGATTCAAACACAATAAAATAATAAATTGTGAGGCAATAACTCAAATTTAAAAATTACAATTTGGGTTCCCTAAATAGGGCCCGGCTGCTTCAAACCAAAGAAGGTTTACTTTCATTGGCTTCTAGTGGCAATTGCAAGAATTATGGACTTCCTTAGATATTTCAGTAGAGATGTTTACTAGTAAGAATAGTAGCACCTTGAACTCAGTCTGCCAAGAAAGGGCAGTTATAACAGTACAGATTGATAGACCTGATATAGTTGATAATAATAAAAAAAAAAGCAGCAGCAATACGAATAAAGGATAATTCTTTCTATTCATCCCTCTGCAAAAATTTAGGGCACTGAGCATTGCTAATGTAATAGCTTTTTTGTTTGAAGGGGAAAGTCTCTTTTAAAAAGTAATTTGGAATAATGTGGGGATTATAATAAAGATTCCCTGGGACATAAGTCAGAGCCTTAGATTTGTTGATATGTAGATCAAAATTGAAAACATATTGTACAATTCCAGAGATAACATTTTCCTATCGTTGTCAGAACCTGGGCTGAGAGGCTTTAATAGAAAAGATCATTAGCCACAATTTTCTTTTAGGAAGAATTTACACATTTCTGCAGAAATGAATTGGGCCAAGGAATTATTCCCAAAGTTTGGTTTCATCCAATAACATTGGTTGCAAATTCTCACACAGGTAGCTATGGAAGGAGATCTTAATTTAAGTCTTGATAAAGTGTTAAGGTTAGATTTAAGTGCATGGAAAATAAGTCTCAAAAAGCTATATGAAACAACCACCTAAGATGGTGTGTCTTTAGACAGGTACACATACAACAATAGAGTAGAAGCAAAATTATTCTGTATCTAAATATTGATCAGCCACTGGGACAAAAGGGTGAGTTGTTGCCCTTGTGGTTAATGTATTTACATTTGAAACTCTTTGTGAATAAGATGAAATTTCCTTAATTTATTCTTTTTTTGTAGAGGATTACTGGAAAGTGATACATAACTATTAGAAGTACTTGGTTTATATACACGCAGTGGCAGCATCTTTTAGTAAATAATGTTCATTTTTAAAATGAAAAAATACACTGTCATTTTTTAAATTTTAAATAATTGTGAGGTATTTTTCCTTAGCAAAAGCTGGCTAACGCTTGAAAACTTCTATGAAGTAACAACATCCTTAGCATATAATAACATACAGTACAACATTACTTTATAATAGTATAAGAATGGTCCCATATGCTAACTTTGGGAGAATGAAATAAATTACTTGATAGAGCTTATAAAGTTAAAATAAAGTTAGATGGTTGGATAGAGTTATATTCTCATGGACTAATATTTGATCTTATATCCAGATTTAGAATGTCATTTATTCTTTTTAATCCTGTTGAAATAAATTAAATCTAAATCATGTCAGTATACATTCAAACATAAATCTGTTCCATCATTTTTTTCAGTAATTGATTTTTTCAAATGTACACAGAAATATCTGACAACGATTTTTTAACATATGTGGTTTGTAGATATCTTTCCCTACTCTTTACATCTGTGTCCACAACTTTCTTTAATGTATACATGATGGTTTCTGTTTTTGAGATGTAAATCCATGATGGATTTATTTTACATCTTCATATGTATTATTTTATTTTTGATGTAGCATTAAAGAGTGAACCCTGCTGCATTTGGGTATCATCTGCTCATTTCGCTGAGTTGGTCATTTTGGTTTGCACTGGTAAATCTCCTGATAACCCACTAGGTGTTAGTGATCACCTGTAAGGAAATAGGTCTTCTTAAAATGAGTCCTGAATGAGAGCTTCAAAAATTAAAAAATAAGAAGACCAAAGATCAAGAAATATCACCTAGAAACAAAAAAATATTGAGGAGGCACTGGGAATAATAAAACAGTAAACAACAGCTACAGCCAAGAAAATCAGCAGAATCAAGGCTTGAATTACACACTATAGGCAGAAGCTCCAATTTCAGTTGAATCAGAAATGTTTCTACAACCCATCAATAGAAAGGCTGCAATGAATGAGCCAACACTGAAAAGAAGAAGCAGCACAGTTCTGTGCCCAGATATGAACTAACCCGATGAAATAAAACAAGAACACAGCTTGGAGAAAGGAGGTGGAGAGAAAGAAAAAAAGAAGCTGGTATGAAAATAAAACTTGTAATAACAGCAGAAATAGTGGAGAAAGGGGCAAGGAAGATCAAGAATTGGTCAGTACCAGATGAAGAGGAACTGCTTTTGGTTGAAAACATTTGTCTGGTCTGCACCCACTCAATGCCAAACAGTTTAACAACATAGTGCAAGGAGGTAAATTGAAGATTGGCTAATGTCTGGGAAACCTAGTTGATAATGAAAGATCCAACAAAAGGGACAGCACCATGCAACTACAGGTAGTGATGCAGTTCAGAAGCATCTAGCTGAAAATAAGCTATTTCCACCTGAGGTCTAGGGAAACTGTCCAAACAGCAAAAAAAAAAAAAATACGATTTTGGAAAACTGCAAGAGAAGGAAGGCCCACTTGAATTTGGCTTGGGTTAATCACAAGAAAGCATTTGATTGGCTTAACTAGAAATAACAGAAGTCAATAAAACATCAGAAGCTTTGTGCAAGGATCAATTGGAATAATTGAAAACAAAGTTGCTGGTCAATGGTGATACACTTAGAGAGGTTAATATCAAGAGATAAATCTTTCACAGAAACTCACTATCACTAGTACTATTGACATTGCATTGATTCCACAATATTGAACAAATCAGGCCATGGATAACAAATATCAAAAATGTCTGCCAGGCTATCCCAGTCACTGTAGGTGGAGGATTTGAAGCTGTATGGAAAAACACCATCTGAAATAGAATGGCTGCTCAATGGTATCCATATGTATAGCCAAGATATTGCAATGCAGTTTGGACTGGACAAAACTGAATGAATCAAGATCTGATATAGAAATTTCATCAACAGTCTGGATGAGGAACATTACAAATACCTGGGCAACCTGTTAAGCTTGCAGCATCAAGCACACTGAGGTCAAGAAGAAGATCAAAAATCGGGACTTCCGGGTTGGGAACCCTGGATCGAGGACGGGTCCTTTGGGATCCTTCTGCTTCAAGACGCTGTAAGCCGAAAATACAGCGAACACCTGCTGTAATTTTCCGGGCTTTTAAATTCACCCCTCGGGCATAGTGGGGTGAATGACGAGAGTGAGCCAGGTGGGTCCCCGAAATGCCCCTGATCTTGTTTTAGGGGCGTGAAAGGGAGGGTCCCACATTTATGGCCGCTCGAAGTCCAGCGC
>JANHFL010000993.1:192846-203716 GCA_032468155.1 Oxyrhabdium leporinum
GCTGTTTCCAGACTCCAGAGAGCCTCCGGACCCCAGGGAGGGTGTTTTTGCCCTCCCGGAGGCTCGAGGAAAGCCTCTGGATCCCACGGAGCCTGTTTTTACCCTTCCGGAGGCTCAAGGAAAGCCTCTGGACCCTGGGGAGAACAAAAAACACAACCTGTACTGTGGTGTAGGAGGCCGACTAGGCTGTGCCCACCATGGCCATACCCACCCAGCAACCAGGCAGCGAAGCCGTTGCTAAACCTTTTGAAGCCCACCCCTGGTTTTATGTCTATTCTAGTCATGAAGGGTGAAGTGTCAGTGTATAAGGTTCATAAATTGAAATAGACATGGTAACAGGTCAGCCAATGGGGACTGTTTGGTGACCCAGACAGCTCAGAGCCTGGGCGTGGCTAAGGTTCACTGACCTGTATATATATATATATATGCTTCTGTGTTTATATTGCTTCTGTGATTATGACTTCTGGATTCTGAGTTCTGCTTCTGGGTATTGTATACATGCATCATGCATTATATTATTGTATACAAACAAGTTTCTTCTATAAATGAATCCTGATGAATTATTTACTTGTGTGCTGGCTGGATTGCTGCAAACTCTGACAGTACTGAAGTAAAAGAGGAATGAAATGAACTCAAGATTGGAAAAATGAATAACTAGATAGTATCAGACTTGCTACATTTGCAAAGGCAAGTTGCTGTGATTACTAGCGCTCTGCTAGAGCATTATTGTACCAGTGTTTTCATAGTGTTCTGTAATGCTCTTGTAATTCATCTATGTCAGACTGATTAGTGATTAATTTTTGCAGACATCGGGGAAAGTGATTTTATCACTAATCTCCAACACCACCTACATCTCTTCACTTCACAAAATGGTGCAGCTATCACTATGTATATGTAACTCAAAATCTTGCTCCTATCCCAAACAATGTCTGTCTGTCTGTCTGTCTGTCTCTTTCTCATCAATCTATTTTCTTTTAGGTATAATTAAATGGGAAGCTCTTCAGCTACAATGCAATGACATCACTTCTTCCTTGAAACTCGAGATTATTCTTGGAAAATAGAATGCTGGGTATGTGTAGGATAAAAGTTAGCTGAGTTGATAGATAGAATATGCATCTGATAAATAGGCATTTTGTAACTGATCAACCATAGCAGGCATTTTACAGGAAGGCTCATAACATGCTCTCAAAATTCCAAAAATATTAGGGCTCCTGATCTAGTTCAAGTGGGCATGTTTTGAGTCCTGGTAATCAGTGTCTTAAACTAGAAAATATGAAATGCACATTCATGGATGGAAAGGTACAAGCTGAGTGAACTTGATACTTTATTTTAAAATAATTTATATATCGGAAACCTTGAGGCTACTAAGAATCAAAATTCATTTAAAACATATTTACAATTGACATCTCTCTCCCCAAACAAAGACTATACAAAGGTTTTAAATGCTACAGTATAATCAAAATATTTTAAATATTTTGAAATTAGAGGAAGAAAGAACAGATTAAAATCAAGTATTATATATTTTCCAGAAATAGGATTTTAGTTACTTCCAGAATTATGAACTCAGATGATGGGCCTTCTTCAATAGGGGTTCCACAGCCATATGTAAAAATGGTGAAAAAGGCATATGTTCTTCTATGATATGGACACTGGAGGAGGAGGGAAAATTAACATTACCTCTGATTTATGCTGATAGGAGAAGAGAGAGAGAGAGAGAGAGAGAGAGAGAGAGAGAGAGAGAGAGAGAGAGAGAGAGAGAGAGAGAGAGAGAGAGAGAAGCCAATATCTAAATGGAATAATTTCAAACTAAAAACTGAGATAATTTTAAAGCAGCAGAAAGGAACTAAGAATAGTAAACAAGCTGCTGGGTTTGAAAAGTTTGAAGTATGTACACTTTTGAGTTAAGAAAACAGGAAAAATAATATCCCACTTAAAGATATTTTCTGTATTGTATCCTACATGAATTAAACTACTAATAAGCTAACATGTGGCTAAACTGAGCCCATCAAGCATGCATGGCTAAATTTCTATGACAGAGAAAATATTTAGCTAATGGGTGGAGGGCCAGGATTTGATTCAAGAGCAGTTGAGTATTGATAACCCTGCAGAGGTTTAAAAGTCAGTACCTAATAGTATAAACACATTTTGGGCATTAGAGGATAAAGCCTGACAAAGTGATATGTCACAATGGATAACACACATGGATAACAGGGAATTTCCCCCCAACCCCTATAAAACAGCTTTCAGTTTTATAAGATGCATACAAACTGAAATTGCTGAACATCATACATCCACAGTCAATTTGCTGTTATTATTTTATTAAGGGCTATATATGCTTTTTTTCCTTTTTAAATGGAGAGCAGGCTAATTTCTTGGTTACCAATAATACAGATCTTGGTTTATTTGCAGAGAACTCTTCAGTTTTAAAACTGAAAATTATGAAGATATGGTAACTCAGAGTAATAAGGTATGTTAAAATGTCTTGTATTGCCAAAGACTGCAGAAATGATGAACATCTGTTCTTTAAGACATCTCCTTGCTGCTTAGGTGGTAAAATGCATTTGAAATTTTATGACTCATAAGTTTTACAGATTTGTATTTCATTAAGACTTTGCAAATGATGACTATGGGAATCTGGGTGAATAAAAAAAAAACCCACAGGAAAACATTTAGAAAAATGCAACCTTTTCCAAGAAAAAAAGGATCCTTTTTCTGTTATAACGAATGCCTATTTGTTTCTTAGTTTTCAGCTTATAAACTGTAACTGTTGCTGTGGTAGTAAGTGAAAAGTGTTTGAGTAGTTATCCAAACCCATTACATTTTTCTCTCACCCTCATCTCCCTCCCTCCCTGTCAAATTTCAAACCAAAGGTTTTCACTTGAGAATGTTTGGTTTAGGAATAATCTTGGTACAAAATTACTGATGGGAAGAAAAACCATCTTTCTGCTCCTATCTCTAATGATGGATATATTTGGGTAAAGTGCTAGAGGTGACCTTGAGAGCTTATCCAAGTAGCCCTCCTCTTTCACTGATTGAAGCTAACCCAATCTAATTTTGTCCAACCTTCAATTAGGGGCTTCCATCAATGCTATGAGAAGCCTAGGCAATCTGTTCTTCACTTCTTCATTCTTACATCTATAAACATTATTTCTATTATTCACCCTGTATTCCTATAATTGCCCAAGGTGACTGATCCCACACACACCTAGGAGAAAATGACTAGCTGCCTGTGGTGCTCAGAATAAAGAGGACGTAGGAAATGGTTGCTGTTTCTTAATCCTTTGACTCCCTGATCAGAGGATTTTTTTTTCTTTTGCCTTGCAAACCCCATATTCCCTACCACTAGCCAGCTTTTCTGGTGACATATCCATATTCTTCCCCATGATTGCCTTAATGTACAGTACTCCAGTCCTTGATTTATCTCAAAAGTATGCTAGCTTAGATTATAGTGCCCCAAAGGCCACATTCTAATTTGGTTCAAAAATGAGGCTTGCAAGTGGTCCTATTTTTGCCAGCTTTAGTGCAGGATGATTTAAGGGCAAAGAATGGTGGATTCACCTGGGTTTGCTTCTCTCTCTCTCAGCATCAGAATCATCCTGTGGGACAAACTATCACCAATTACATTTCTTAACAATGTTAACAATGTTACTTGAACAACAAGTTTGAGTGAGTATTGGAGAATCCATGAGATAAAGGTCTTAGCCACTTTTAAAGTTGTCCTTGAAAGAGGTCATTTAGAACCCGGTCTAAAAATACCTGACTGATAAGGAAGGGATGTAGGTGGAAGCAGGAGGAAAGGACTCCGTGTTGGTGTGCTGAGAGAGCTTTATCCTAGGCCTGTACTTTGCCTACTAGACAAACTGCTAGATTCTGGCTTATTGGTCTTCCAGAAGAGGGATACATTTGTGTTCAGAAAGAACCCAAATGATAACCAATGATCTGTGATTCAGCCTGGAAGGGGAAATTTGCTGAAGTCTTACCACTTTCACCTGAGTTCCCAAATATCCCAAACTGCTTAGTGCTGCAAGAAAGCAGCAATAAGTGCAGATAATAAGTGATTGTGGCCAGCTTTACAAGGAAGTCTCCTCTGGAGTATGAAAAATGACTCTTTTTTTTTGCAGCTTTAAGTCAGTGGTGGTGATTGTTTGAAATAGTCTCTGAAGTTTTCTTGACAAGATCTTGAATGTAGTTTTTGCCATTACCTTCTTTCCATGGTTAGGAGAGACTCACTAGCCTTAAATAAAAAAGTTAAATATTAAATTTAAATCAAGTTTAGGAACAGTGAAATACAGAAGACTCCATTCTCATCAAGTACTGCAATGTGAACCATCAATTCTTAAAAAACAGAAATAACAGAATAACAGAGTTGGAAGGGACCTTGAAAATCTTCTAGCCCAACCCTACTTGGAACACTGCTATCATGTCACCCTGAGTCCTTCTTTTCACTATACTAGACATACCCAATTCCTTCAACCATTCTTCCTGTTTTACCCTCCAACCCCCTACGCATCTTTATTGCTCTTTTCTGCACTCTTTCCAGAATTTCAATATCTTTTTGATAATATGGTGACCAAAATTTGATGCAGTACTGTATTCTAAGTATGTCATCTAATTTATTCTGAAAATTGTTTCTTTTTTCTTTTTTGCTATTATCTTTGCATGAAACACCTCATAACTGGTCCAAGGTATAAGTGTGTTTGTGTGTGTGTGTGTGCATGTGTGTGTGTACACACACCTTGAACATACAGCGGTCATTTGTTTTTATTGAAAAAATAAAGGTACTAATTACTTATAGACTTACTTAGCACAAACAGATATGCTTCAAAATGAAAAAAAAAATCACAGTTTATGATAATTATGTTCTCTGCTTTGTTTTCAGAGACTGATAATTTGAGGCTTTAAAATCACCAGGAAGCCATTAATTGGAATTCTTCAATAAAAAATAAATTACATAGAAGTTCATGAAGAGTTGTAAAAGCATAGGTTTTATTATATAGCGAGTGCCACTGAGTCATTGTGTTTATAGAACAGAACAGATATTTGGGATTCAGGCGATCCAGTGACCAAACTGGAGATCCAGATATATAAACATCTGCTTAAACCCGGGTCATGAACTTTGCCTGTTATCTTCACATTGGAAGAAAGCAAAATATTTTGTAGATAACAGAAGTGCCACAGCAGGAGTTCATAGGGAGAGATGTTGAAAACAGTTTTACGCTGTTGTGATGAAAGCTTTACCTGTTTCCTATGATTCAACACTGCTTTTGCCATTTTCATGAAAATCTTCAATCCTAAGGATGCCTTTGCACATAAAGATTGCGCTATTTTTAGGACAACTATAGGAGTGTGTGTGTGCCAAATAAAAGTCCAACACAAATATAATTATATAATCAAAAGCTGTTGGCTGAGCACCTGCAAAGGAAATTCACTTAAGACATATTTTGGGCAGCAAAAGGCAGGAAATGACTGGATAGGTGTGAAGTTCTATGTCATCAATCCAGGCTGAACACTTGAAGGAGGGCAAATGATGAAAATTGCTTAATGCTATCATAATGCAAGTTCTCCCCTTTTCTACATGTGTGACAAACATGGCTATGTGAAAAGGCCAGAGCTTGCTTTGCCTTCAATTTTATGGTTGCCTCTGCTTGCGGACCTGAGGCTCCTATATCTTCTGCATCCCAAATTTTTATGCCTCATGGAGTTCCATAAATTGCCTTGTCAAAATCTAGCCTCAGGTCACTGATTTGTACAAGCTTAATATTGCTTAAAAATTCTCAGTAAAATAAATGTTAAATATGTTTATTTATAAAGAAGTATAAAGTGGTGGTTCAGCCACACCTCTTTGAAGTATCTCACTGGAGACTATGGAGAACCAAGCTATATCACCAAAGGTAATGTTTTATACCAATAAGCCAGAGTAGAAGATGTTTTACCCAGAGCATAAATAAATGTCAATGCTGATTAATGATTTAAATTCAATGATTCATGGATTATGCTAGGACATTTTGTCAAACTATACAGGCATCGACTGATACAAAGTCCTGGTCATCTCCCTAAATCTTGGTTTTGAATACATATAGATGGAGGGACAAATTGATGATTAGGTGGATAGATGGGTGGATGGATAGATGGACAGACAGATGAACAGATAGACAAACAAATATGCAATTGTATATGCAATCTGCATTTTAATTTTGAATCCACTTTATATTGACTTTATAGAAGGGAACTGAAGAAAGATCATTTTCTTCTTTGTAGCAATTTGTATAATATAATTAATTCACCGTGTCGAAGGAAACCTTCTGAACCTGCAGAATTAGGCATGCTCTAGTTTGTATCATTCCAACGACCTGCAGCAAGCATGTGACCTAAATAAGAAAGTTTGTTGTCCACTTACAGAAATATGAAGTTGTTATAAAAAGCAAAAGTAGCAGTGGGGAAGAGAAATAAAATTAAAAGTATTATCCATGTTAACAATACAGAAAGATTTTTTCTTTCTCTTTAGATACTGAAAGAGATTTAGAAACTGCACAGGAACGCCTAAGGATATTGCTATTAATTCAGTTCATCCTGAGGTATGTAAAAATAATAATATAATATAGTATAATAATAAATATAATGATTGTAATCAAAGAGTTCCTCTGTGAGGGAGATGAGTGGTTTCAAAGAAATGATTGTGTGTGTGTGTGTGTGTGTGTATAAAATCAGAACTGTAACATTCAGTTTATTGAAATAGCAATAGCAATAGAACTTATACACCGCTTCACAGTGCTTTATAGCCCTCCCTAAGCTGTTTACAGAGTCAGCATATTGCCCCCAACAATCCGGGTCCTCATTTTACCAACCTTGGAAGGATGAAAGACTGAGTCAACCTTGAGCCAGTGAGACTTGAACTGCCAAACTGCTGGCAGCCAGCAGTCAGCAGAAGCAGCCTGCAGTACTGCATTCTAACCAATGCACCACTGCAGCTCAAATACATGAGAAGATGGTATGATTCTACCTCTAGGAATGATAGCTAATAATGTAGTTTGGGGTTTACTTTCCTATGGTAAATATGAGTTTTAGGAGATGCCTAAACAGAATTTCCATGCAGAAGTTGAAAGTTTGTTCTTTGGGATAATTACAACTGAAAACCTCTGTCACACAGTGGGCCAGTTTATTTAGTTGTAGAAAGCATCAGAGTTTGTTTTTTGCTTGTTAGATTTTGATAGATAATTTATTTCTGACGTTTTATAGATATTTTTTTTTACGATAGAAGAAGCAGAACAGTATTACAGCTTCTCTTGGTTTAGCAGACAACTGGGCTGTTGTAAATCAATTAAAGAAGGAACATAGTCACTTCCAGGCAAAATGGGTGGCTTATAAGTTAAATAAATAATACTCATTTCATCACTGACACTGATAATGTTTTATGAAGGCAAATCAAGACCCTTAGGATATAATTTTCCTTATGTATTTCTTCTCTTGAGAAACTTATCCCATTCGTTTCTCATCCCATAGGAAAGATGAACTTTAGATGCAAATATTACATACCCAAGCTATCTCAAAGAATGATAAATAGATGGTACAAACAGTCAGTGAGGAATCCATCCAAGGGGTATTGCACAAGGGATGCTTAGAAACCCATTGGGAAAAAAAAAGGACAACTGTAATAAAATTCTTTTGGCTTTTCCTCAGATTCTTCAGATGATTTTCATGATATAGAATATCCAAATTCGCTTTCATTTTCATCAGGGTTCTGCATTACAAAGCCTACAAACTACATTACATATACAAAAATGTTACGTCATGATATATTTGCTGGATTTTTAAGGTAATATGTTGGTTTTGCTATCGCAATCCCCCGTCCTGCTCCATAATTCATCAAACAGGGTATCCTAAAAGCAGAATAAGACAGAAATTATGTTTAATTCTGTTTGCAATTCTAAGGAAAAGAAGAAAAATACTGTATTTTGGTTTTATAATTTGAGAAATACTTATCACTAGTACAAGAATTCATATGAGACATGATAAATAAATTCATTTTTGTTTCTTAAACATCAGCTGTAGTTGAGAGCAGGTAAATTAATGTATATTGCTGGTATTAATCTTCGTCCAAATTGCTTAAGAAATTAGCAAGATATTTTAGTACATGGCATATACAGAGTTATCTAACCATGTATAAAAATTATTTGTCTTTGTTTTCAATATGTGTGTGTTTGTGTGTGTGTGTGTACGTATGTATGCATATATGCATATTTATCTTTGCTTTCTTTAAAATTTGAAGACTTTACATAAAGGATTAACCTTTTATTACCCATCATTCCTTTCTTTTTATTGTCATGGATTCCATCCACTAGCATTCTGGCCTAAGCCTATTGCTTTGTAGAGTTTGTTCTTAAAAGACAGTATGAAAAATAAGCAGGCAAATTTGTTGCCTTGGTATCCCATAGGGAAAAACTACAGTTTAGATGCAGATGATGGGAAGAAATGTAATATCACAGAAAGATGGCTTTCTCAGAGAGTGTCAGTAGCATTAATGTCATAAGCAAAGCACCTGTCTGTGACAACTCCATAGACTTTTCAATGGAAAATTGCACTTAATACGTTTTAAAGTATGAGATGGTAATTTGGGGATTTTCTATATTTGAACTGAAGGGTTTCATTTTTGCATGGGAATTTTGTTTAATTTTCTGGAATTACATAAAGAAAAAGAAAGAAAGGGGAAAAAAATACCCATATTACCTCGCACCAGAAACACTACGGCCTAGAGCCAACTGTCAACAAAAATCAACACTAATAGCCCATCGCCTGTCACTGATTTATGTCATGATGTGGTAATCTTCTCAATTTAGTTGGATATTTTTTCCCTCACACAAAAATTGCCAAAAGTCTCACTAGACGTTTTATAAATGTTGGGAGGCGCTATTAGGATGGTAATAGGGCAATATTAAAGAAGTGTTCACTAGTTCAAAGTGCCAGTTAAAGAAATAGGGGGGAAATGAAAAGATGTATACAAGGCCCTTTCAGAGTCTATAAGTAAATTCTTTAATATTTCAGGTGTGCATAAGATTTGAAGATGACATGTGGAGTTTCCTAAAGACTGGATGTTTACAATAAAAGTGGTATTTACTTTGTCTCCTGGGAGAAGCACTTTTATTAATTGGTTAGAATGAAGGCATATGGCTTTTGGCCCTATAGTCCAAGTAAAGACATCATGAGGCTTTCAAGTTACTGTTGAACTCCAGTTCCCATCAGTTTTAATGCTGAGGTCTGATGAGAGAAAAATCTGACTATTTTTATCTTTATTTTCTTATTCTTATTTTCTTATTATTTTTATTTTATGTTATTTATATTATTTATTACCTTGTTCTATTTTATTTATTATTAATATTATTTATTATCTTAGAAATATTTTATATTAGTATTATTTTCTTATTCCTCTTATTTTATTTAAGCATATTTCTATGCTGCTGCAGTGATGTAGAAGCTATCTTTGCTTAAGTATGTTTGTGTTAACTGTAATAGTTCTGAAATGCATTTGTTTATCTCCATTTTTTTTTTGCCAAAATAAACACCAAAAGGGAACTTCTTCATTTAAGTTTCTCATTTCTGGAAGAGCTAACATAGCATTATGCAGGCCTAAATTTCTGGCTACTACTTGCTGCAGTTGGTTATCTCTCATGATCAGTGGTGGAATCTAGGTTTTTTTTTGCTACTGGTTCTCTGGGCGTGGCTTGGTGGGTGTGGTTTGGTGAGGGGTCATGTGACTGAGTGGGCATGGCCAATTCGACGTCACTCACAGTGAGGCTTCCGTGCATGCTCACAGCTTCAGCCATGCGGTGAGGTTCGGGGCCTGCTCCGCTCCATCTCTGCTCTCCAGGGCAGCAGCTGTTTCTCTCTGTGGTGCTGCTGCTCTTGCTGGGAGAGCGTCTTGTGCAATTTAGCAGCTGTGAGCTGCTGTTTTCTTCTAAGTCTCATCTGGAAAGTGCTGAGGCAAAGAGAAGCAGCAGCCATGTTGAATGCTGTTTCTCTCAACCACAGCGCTTTCCGGATGGGACTTAGAAGACCCAAAGCAGAGGCTCATGGCTTCTAAATTGCATAAGATGCTCTCCCAGCAAGAGCAGCAGCGGAGAGAAGCAGCTGCTGACCTGGAGAGCACATGGAGTGTCTCCACGAGCGACCGAGGCTCAGCAAGGGATGGAAGAAGCGGCTGCAAGATCTGTGCCGCAGCACTTTCCAGATGGATCTTTTTAAAGGTAAGAACAACCATCTGGTCCATTCCCAAACCGTTTTGGCTCTCCTGTGCCCACGCCGCCCTCTACCCTGCCCTTCGGCCCAGTGTGGCAGGCCACTGGCTGAATAAATTCCTTCGGCCCAGGGAGCGGTAGGTGGTATTTGCCAGTTCTCTGAACTACTCAAAATTTTTGCAGCTGGTATGCCTGAACCAGTCTGAACTGGCTAGATTTCACCTCTGCTCATAATATACCACTGTGTATTGTGCCACAGTATCTACTCTGTCCAGACTCTTCCATGTCCATGTTGGGTTATATCAGGGGTGGGGAACGATGGACCTTTTATGACTTATGATCTTCAAGTCCCAGAATTGCCTTTGTTCCCCACCTCTAGGTTGTATGATTCAGATCTGGGGGAGGAGTCATGTATCAAATGTCTCTTACAGCAAACTGGGCAGGAAGGAAATAAACCAAAGGAATAAGTGACTGTTCTCAGATTAGTAATGTATATTAGTAATAAGATCAAAGTAACACAAGAATTCTCATGAGTATCATTTACTTTCAAATAAGAATTCATGTTATTTTTTCCTTCCTTCCTTCCTTCCTTCCTTCCTTCCTTCCTTCCTTCCTTCCTTCCTTCCTTCCTTCCTTCCTTC
>JANHFL010000993.1:206813-217121 GCA_032468155.1 Oxyrhabdium leporinum
CATGAAGAAGGAAAATTAAAGTATATTCATTTTGTAAATTAGATACGGTGTCAGGACACTGGAAATAGCACAGTTTGAACACAGCACCAGGCAACATGACAGTTCATTGAACTATTGACCACCATTTATCCCAGGAAAGTGTTTGAGACTTGGAGGAAGCCAAGAACATTTTTCAGTACTTAATCATGGATGGTATGTTTTAACTTCATTTATCATTTTCTCCCTTCTTCTGTCCTTCCATTATAAATTATGTCAACTAAAGATGGGCTAAAATTTTCCCAATATTTTTATACACTCATTGTCTCTCTCTTACAAAAGCACACACAAGCATTGGTGCTATGCTTCCCCTCAAACATTGGGAAGATTTTTTTTCTGAATTTCAGAAAGAAGGAACGCTGCTTATCTTAAGAACATAGGAATTGCTGCATTAGAGCCAAAAACTACAATATGGGGTAATTTGATCAACAACTTGCTTAGAGAAAGCTCAAAAATACAATAGAAATCCAGCAATATTTTCTCATTGGGTTCCCTTCAAATAGTATTTAAAGATATCAGTAGTGGTGTACACCGACCATGACCATTACCATGAATCATTTTACATTCCACACAAAACCCATCTGGTACTGTCCAAGTGTCCTTTGCTGCATTTAATGAAAATAAGTCATATCTATGAAGAATTTCTTCATTTTCAAGAATCTTTTGTTGTTGACTTTAAAATCCCTAAATGACTTATTGGTAGAATTAGCCTCAATAGTCCTATTATACATCTCACCTATAGCTATCTCAACAAGCAGTTTAGAGAAACATAATTTTCTTGATGAAGGCACCAAGGCAGTCTTAAATTTACAGTATTTCCTGCATCCTACAATCTTAAAGGTAAGGATTTATGGAAGAAACGGAAGGGAAATTAAGAATAATTAACTTGTTTCAGATTGTGACATGTTAAACTACATTTCCAAGAAAATAATCTGTTTTCTGGGTTCACACAATATATTGAGCCAGGAAGTAACAAGATTTAACAGAACAGATTAAACAGATTAACAGAATTGGAAGGAACCTTGTATGTGATCTAGTCCAACCCCCCCCTCCCAAGCAGAAGACCCTACACCATTTCCGACAAATGGCAGTCCAATCTCTTCTTAAAGCCTCCAGTGATGAAGCTCCCACAACTTCTGAAAGCAAACTGTTCCATTGGTTGATTGTTCTCACTCCTTGTTTCTAGGTTGAATCTCTCCTTAATCAGTTTCAATCCATTATTCCTTGTCTGGCCTTCAGGTGCCTTGGAAAATAGCTTGATCCCCTCCTCTCTGTGGCAGCCCCTCAAATATTGGAAGACTGCTATCATGTCTCCCCTAGTCCCTTCTCTTCACTAGATCAGCCATACCAAGTATTTGCAACTGTTCATTGTATGTTTTAGCCTCCAGTCCCCTAATCATCTTGGTTGCTCTTTTCTGCATAGAAATGATGCATTTCTCTGCATAAAAATAATGAGTCATAGAAAGGTAATCAACTTTAAAACAATCTTAGTGTGTTGTGCAGATGCAGCTGGTAGACCTTTAACTTGTCTAATTGTATTGTGCAAAGACAGTCGGTGTCATAATAGTGATTATTTTATCTGTAAACTAGTTTACCTTCTTCCACTACTAGTAGAGCCAGTTCTGTTACTTTTGAGAGTTCAACAAAGGGTCATTAACCTGGTTTTATAAGGTAGTCAATCCTGGCCAGAAAATCATTGGGCAGTCTCTTTGTATTAGAGTGCATAGTAGCTTTGTATTCTGTAGCATTATAAAATAGTGTTGTCATAGTTAAAGGGGTTATAATGGAGTTTAATAAAGCTGGAAAGCCAGGTAGAACCATCCTAATATTGCATTGAAGGTTACAAAGCCTCAGATCATTTCCTGGAGCTAATACTCATATCCACATTGTTTGACTTTAGAGATGAAATGTAGGCAAAAGAAATAGAGGTCAAAGAGCCCATCATTTTGGTAGTTATTGCTCTTTTTGTAGCAATAATCAGGATGTCTTGGACTATGTATTGCTTTCATGCTTTTTCAATTGTCAGCATTCCACCTGCTACAATAGTTCTAAAATAATTGGACTGGGATTGAGAAGGCTTGGATTCAAATTCTTGTTTTATAATGCACTTGGAGTAACTTGTGGCATATAACTTATCTTGCACTAATCTAATTCACTGGGGTGTTGCAAAATAAAAGCAGAATACTCTAATATTCAACATTCTAAGAAGTAACCTTTTAAACTGCAATACATCAGACGTGTGAACAAGGCAGCTTGTGGTCCTTAAGAGTTGGTTTAGGCCCCTGACCTCCTTGAAAAAGCCACCACCAAATTACCAAATTAAATTCACAGAAGCATGCCTGTGCATTTGCTCAAGGTGATTAGATTAACAGAGTTGGAAGGAACCTTGTAGGTCATCTAGTCCAACCCCCCCACCCAAGCAGGAGACCCTATACCATTTCTGACAAATGGCAGTCCAATCTCTTCTTGAAAGCCTCCAGTGAAGGCTCCCACATCTTCTGAAGGCAAGCTGTTCCATTGGTTGATTGTTCTCAGAAATTTCTCCTTATTTCCAGGTTGAATCTCTCCTTGATCAGTTTCAATCCATTATTCCTTGTCTGGCCTTCAGGTGCCTTGGAAAATAGTTCAACCCCTTCCTCTCTGTGGCAGCCCTTCGAATATTGGAACACTACTATCATGTCTCCCTGGGTCCTTCTCTTCACTAGATTAGCCATGCTGAGTTTCCATAACCATTCTTCATATGCTTTAGTCTCCAGTCCCCTAATCATCCTAGCTGCTCTTCTCTGCACTTTTTCTAGATTTTCAACATCTTTTTTTATAGTTCCCAGGCAGATCTCCATTTTGTCCCCATAACAGAGATATGCACAACAGGGCAGTATGAGGGCCAAAATAGGGAGGACAGTCATGGATCAAAGCCTTTCAATGTATGTCCATGAGCATAACATAACTGATGATATTGAAACTGATATTACTCAGGAGGGCCAGAATGGTTGCATCATCCCACCCTAAGTGATGCAAAGGTCATCAACCATTGAAACCAATGGTATTTTTGTGCTATGGTGTCTCCACATCAATTTTGCACATTCATTGCTCAGTGTGAAATGTTTATGGCAGACAAGCTGGTGAATTTTGTGCTAAGCTTAGTGAAGGAAGCAGCAGATAACTGGGCAATTAAGAGAAACAGTCCAGTGCTAGATTTCATGTGTAAACTCAAAGTACACTTTGGATACACAGAATCACAGCTAGCTGAGAGATCTGGAAAGTCAAGCAGAGACAGAGGACAGTAAAGTCAAATTCAATCTTTAAATTACCTGCTGACAATGTAGGGTGAAATGCCTTGATCGTGATTGACCAGTTTAGAAAATGGCTGACTAAGGACCTAAGAGACAAGAGTGAGTCAAGTTATCCCAAATACCTTGGAAGAGTTCTATCAGCTTTGTGTAATGTGTAATGATGGACACCTGGCTGGCAGATGGAAGGAACAGTAAAGGAAAAAACAAAACCTCCTACAATGCATCTTTCCCCCCTGCATTCACAGAGAGTACCCCAACTCCCATTCTAGTAAGTAGGGAGAAAAGGTATGAGGCGGAAGTAGTGTTAGACTCTAGACACATAAGTAAATGAGTCAAGTTCTTATACATTGGAAAAGTTACCCAGAGTCAGAATGATCATAGAAGGTAGCAACCTATACGCACCACAGTTGGTATGGTGCTTTCATGACCAATACTCCAACAAACCCTATCCCTAGCAACTACCAGTTTTGTGGGAGTCAGGCACTGACTAAGATTAGCCAGGAGAGTTATTTTGTGGGGTGGGGGAGCCTTGGGAATAACAAGAGACCACATGGAGAGATATTAATCAGCTCTTCATTGGGCATATAGGACATGTGGGGAGGGAGAACAACAGATTCCCAAGGGAGAGACAGCTGTCACCTTAACTGGAGTAAATGATTTATGGGATGCTTTGTGTCATCTTGGGGAGTTATCCCGAGAAGAGGGGAACAACACAGCTACCTTTCATTCTCACAGCCTCCAACCTGTTTTCCCTAGGGAACTTGCAAGAGGGCAATGATTCTGAAGCGGAGAATGTTGTACTAGTCTGTGGGAATGACCTTGAGACACAAGGAAATGATCAGATGGGTGGGAGTCCACAACTGCATGATAGGTAGAAAAAGAAACTAAGAAAGGTTTTCTCTAATTTATCAGGCTGTAAAAAGAGGCAGCAGGAGATTGTTCCTTATAGACTTGCAAGACTCTGTTGATGTAGCCTTACAATAAAGTAAGCTTTTCTGGATCTGCCCAGCCAGAGTCCAACTCTAAGAGGAGTTGAGCAATTTTATCATACATAAATTAAATCTGAAATATTTTTTATCTTGGTTGAATCCATGTTTTTAATCTTAGCTCCTCAGCTCAGCTCCTTGAATGGGCTACCATTCAAGGAGCTGAGGAGCTAATATTAAAAACATGGATTCAACCATGGGCTACCTTTCAAGGTCAACTGGCCCTAATGCTGGAAACGCTACAAATCCTTATTTTAAGGTCCATGTCAAGACATCCATGAAATGTCCCTTGCAAACTGGATCAAATGGATGAAAGTTTTCTCTTTTTATTTCTCTGTCCCCATCCATCCAAAAAGCTGTTCACATTTATACTCTCATACATATGTGTGTGCATGTGTATATGCACACACAAAGAGATTTGGAAAGCAATTTATAATAAGTTGCAGGCAGCAATTTATTCTAGTCTCTCTTCATGGATGAGGGAGGTGGAGTTTGGAGCAGCTTGTTAAATAGAAGAGCTTGGCCCCTAGCCTTCCACGGCTGTTTAATGATCCACTTCTCATGTGCCACCTCTCTAATCTGCAGAGAGTGAGAGAGGTACAAATTGTATCTATAATGTTATATTACTTAGCACAGTAACGTATTATAAATCAGGGAACTGCAATCCAGCCTTGTAATTGGCGAGACATGTTCGGCACAGAGTCCCCTAATTCAATACTGAGTGGCTGCTCTTATGTAGAACTGCCTGTCTGATATGGCCACCTAAGAGATAGGAATAGACTTAAAACTTAACAAAACCACACACAAAGAGAAATAAAAGGGAAGAGTGAGCCTGAACAATATAAGCCTCTTGGCCTCAACTCTATTCATAATAAGTCGCTACCTGCTTAGTATTTCTTCTTTTCTCTTACAGAAGCTCTTAATTCCTACCTTGCATGTACACAATACATCAGATAGTTCAAACACTGGCATTGTGTCATGAAGTACGTATATAAATGCAGATTTTCATTGTTTGCTAGGGAAAGTAGGAACATCCTGTGACTCTGATGAGATTAGTGTGTGTGTGTGTGTGCTTTTACTGGACCAAGAAGTAGGTATTTTTCTATACAATGAGGTACTTTTCAAAAATGTTTGGAAAAAGTACTTCAAATCTTATTTGAGCACACCATTCTTCTGTTTATTAAAGGACCCCCCTCCCTTTTTTTACATCCTGTGTGAACCTGAAAAAAAAGCCTGTTGTTTTTTTTAAATTTTAAGTTTGTTTAAAAAAATGCATCTTTTTTCAAGCATGCACAGAACCCTGGAAAACATCGGGGTTCTCTCAAAGCTTCACTTGCACTCAGATGAGTTCTGAACCATTTCATCTGAAATAGTTTCAAAGCCCTATTTTTTCTTCTTCTAGTGTTTAATATAAGAGGTCAGCAATGGGTGCCCCAAAGTTAAATTTGTAGTCTTCCAGAGAGCAGCCTGGTTCATCCAGTTCCCAGCCCAGGAATAAAAACAGCCTTTGGTGGAAAAAAATTGCAGTGATATCTAAACTTGGGATGTGAAATGCTATTTGGAGCCAACATACAATCATTCATTGGCCAATTACCCAATATTCAAATATTTCTCAAAGTGATAACCATGCTTGCTTGGGCTATATGCCAGTGCCTTTTATGTGGTCATGAAATAAGCCACTCCAAAATGCAACTGCATGGAGGAATCTGAGTAAAACTGTATGCCAGTGAAAAAAATGTTCCAATGTGCCCTTGGCTACATAAGAATTCAGTCCCATTAACACACATACCAAACAACAACAACAACCAAAAAAAATAAAATAGATGAGGGTGAAGCAGGGATATACTCTTATAAAGTACTTAAAAGGCAACAGAGAAAAATAGAGGATCTTTTCCAGAAACAGTATTAAAATATTGTTGATAAAATATAATCATTAAGTTCAGAATCTAAAATTATTTCTGCATCACTAATGACCATTGTTATTATCTATCCTTCCATATAAGTTCTTTCTAAAGGCAATAAATGCTCCAGATTGAAAAGGGAAGAGAATAGAGTGGACAAAATATGCACTATGGAATTATTAGAACTATTTTGTGATGGTTATTTACGATCACAATTGAGCCCAGAATTTATGTTGCTAAATGAGAAATTTGTTAAGTGAGTTTTGCCCCATTTTACAACTTTTCTTGCTACATTTGTTAAATGAATCACTGCCGTTGTTAAATTAGTAACATGGTTGTTAAGTGAATCGGGATTCCCCATTGACTTTGCTTGTCAGAAGGTTGCAAAAGGTGATCATATGACCATAGGACACAGAAACCATCACAAATATGAAATATCCAAATGTAAATCATGTGACCATGGGGATGGCGTGACAGTCATAAGTGTGAAAAATTGTCATAAGTTACTTTTTTCAGTGCATTTGTAACTTTGAATGGTCACTAAATGAACTGTTGTAAGTCGAGGACTACCTGTATATGATATATACATCATGGCTGCTAGTTGGCAACACCACAATAATTACCAATAATGTGGGAAGCCTCTTTTTCAGTATAATTGGTATCTTGGATAACAGGTACTTATTGATGTCAATGGTAATTACCCACACATGACTATGGACTTGTTTTCTGCTTCTCAAGATGGCACAATCAGAATCAGTGGGTAGAAACAGGGATGAGTAGATTCATGTCGGATATTAGACAAATTTCCTGATATTAAGAGCTGTCAATGAGTGGAATAGGCTGTTTTATGATATTCCCTGTTATCCCAAAGTCCTCAAAGAGAGCTTGGATAGCCATTTATCTGAAATGCTTTAGCAGATCTTTCACCAAGCAGGGGGTTGGACTAGATAATCTCTGAGATCCCTTCCAACTCCATGCATCTTTTAAAATACTCTTATTATTAAAAATTAAAAATAATTAAATGATAAAATTAATAATTGTTTCATTATTTTTGTTATTCTATTTCAGCTTATGTAAACCATCCACATTCTTGAGAATCATGTAGGTTATATATTTTAGTAAACAAATAAATAAAAAATAGAGGGAAGAAGAAGGTTATAAAAGAGAATAAGAGAACTTTTATCTTTGCTCATCCACTCTCTGGGCAATTTTAAATAGGAAGAATTACATCTATTTTACAAGAGTATAGAATAAGGGGAGAGAAAAGAAATATGCATTCTATTCTGTTAAATTTTTAGCTGCTAATGCTTCTTTTAAACATGCATGAAGAGCTACCCTAACTACTAAGTCAATAAATACATATTTCCACACAATTTTCCCCAACTGACACGTTCTTAAGATACTTGCATTCTACCCTAGTGTTTTTCAACCTCAGCTGCATGCTGGCAGGAGGATTCTAGGAGCTGAAGTCCACACATCTTAAATTATATACAAAGATTGTATCACATAATTTTTAGCAATAGTACAATAATACCTCCAAAGCTGGCTTTGTTTGGAAAAAGATTCCCACCAGGTTCCTGTTTGAAGCTTCTGGGGTCTAATTGTTCTGCCTTGCTCTGAGGTCTCACTGAGCTGTTCCAGCTATGGACTGGAAGAACATGTGCAAATAGGTAGGAATGCTTTTGGTTGTGCCAGACAAAGTCCTAACTGGCATGTGATGCCAAGGACCTTGATGAAGGGTGAAGGGCCTTCTGATCTAAAGCACTGTATCAAGCCCCAGGGCAGTCACTTTGTCCAGGTCTAGAAAATATTCAGTTCTGGAAGCAACTAATCTTTATTTTTACAGGTAGTCTCAAACACTTATTCAGCAACTCATTGAGGTTACAATGGTACTGAACAAGGAGACTCAACAACCAGTTTTAAAAGTTATGGCTATTGCAGTGTCTTTGCAGATATAGGCTCACAATTTAGGCATTTGGCAACTGGTACACACTTACAATGGTCTCAGCATCCTGCGGTCACACCATCACCATTTGCAACCTTCATAGCCAGCTTATGACAAAGTCAATGGGGAAGCTGGCAGGAAGTCATAAATTGTGGTCATGTGACATTACACTTAATGACCCAGAGTGATTCACTGAACAACCACAGTCAGAATTGACAAAGTACTATTGTAAGTCATGTACAGTCATATGACTTATCACTTTACAACCTCATTGCTTAGCATTGGAGAACCAGTCCCAATTGCAGTCAATAACTGAGTATGATCTGTACTCTGGCAATTGGAAATTAAACTAAATATGCGTTGCATTGTATGAAGTCTTTCAGCTGAGAGTCAGAGATGTTGGAGACCTCCATGCATCTTTACTGTCTGTCTGGGGGTATATGTAAAGCTATTTCTTTTGAAAAGAAACCAGCAGTTAATTTTTCTGGGCATCCTTAGTTAAGACGTGCTGAGGGATTTATGTCCCAATTCCCTGCCTTTGCATCTCAGGAATTCTATGCAATGAGCAGCTGTAAATGCGGTGAATTTTCAACTCACTCCAGCAGCAGTCAAGTGTCCACTTGCAGTGTCTGCCCCCTTCTTTCCAAAGGAAGCAGCAAAAAAAGCTGAGGGAAGTCTGTAATAGGGCGAAATTCCACGTCTCCTTTAAGTCGCCTGCATGCTCTCATAAATCAACCCTGACACGACGTTCCTCCCTCCACCTCTTTATACATACCCGCATTCACCTTTTGATAAACTGGACCCTAGTGAGCTGCAAGAGTAGTGCCTTGCCTACCTTCTCTGGTTTTATGGCAATATTTTGAAGGTAATATAAAGCAGATTCATTTGCTGGAATGTATCTTTTCCTCCCCACCCCCTCCTTCTTTCTTCCTATGGATGTCTGCATGAAAATAAGATTTAATGATTGTGAAGATTAAGCAGAATGGACAGAAATATTTTTCATACGGGGGTGAAAAAGGTATGTGGAATTCCCTCCCCCTGACCTTCCAAGACCTCTCCCAATCTTGCTATTTTAACCTGGTGCATAGTATACAATGGCCATAAATCTTCAGGGTGAGAGATGACTCTGAACCCAACCCCCACCCCAGCTTGTAGGGACAACATCTCATGTTTGGAGAAATCCAGGTTGTTTCCCACTGTCTTGTCACTGAGATGACTGCAGAGTGCTCTACGACTCCTTGTAAAACTTGAAACAGATCACTCCTGCTGGGCTGCCTGAATGCTAATTCAAAGCCTTCTTCCAATACACCCCAACCTTATATTTAATAATCATCATAAAAAGTCTGTATGAAGGCATGGCTGGTGCATGAGAAGGGTCAGAGAGTGGGGTGGAATGGCCAAATGGAGAAGAATTTACCTAGTTCAGAGGCAAAGTGGAGAAAGAATGCGGAGACCTGCCATTTTTCACAAGCATTTGAAGAATAAATAGCAATAGCACTTAGACTTATATACTGCTTTACAGTATTTTACAACCCTTGTAAGTGTCTTACAGAGTCAGCATATTGCTCCCAACAATCTGGCTCCTCATTTTACTGATCTCAGAAGGATGGAAGGCTGAGTCAACTTTGAGCGAGTGAGAATCAACTGACTCAAAGTTGAATTGCTGGCAATCTGCAATCAGCAGAATTAACCTGCAATGCTGCATTCTAACCACTGCACCATCATAGCTCTTGCTAGCACCCAAGAATAAATATAGCTGTCATAAAGGAAAGGTTTGAAATCAAAGTGCCTACCATTTTTGATATTGATTTATGAGAAATTAGAAGAATTAGGGATGGCTTTGAAGATTTCTCCTTGGTTAGGGCTTGTGCAAGGATACTATAATCAGTGAGGTGCTACAAGGTTCCGTCTTAGGCCCACTACTCTTCAATGTCTTCATAAACAACTTAGATGAGGGAATAAAAGGGATCTTACCAAATTTGCAGATGATACTAAGCTGGCAGGAATAGCTAACACCCTAGAAGATAGGCTCAAGATCCAGACGGATCTTGACAGCCTTGAACACTGGGGCCTATCTAACAAAATGAAATTCAATGTAGAGAAAAGTAAAGTCCTACACTTAGGCAAGAAAAACCAAAAGTACACAT
>JANHFL010000993.1:232346-243352 GCA_032468155.1 Oxyrhabdium leporinum
GTCAAATAACCCTGCTGACTCATTGCTACCATTGCATCATCATTACAACATTACAGTATTACAGCATTACAATCTTATACCAGCTGGTCAGCTGTTAAATCATTACCCTGACACATACAATCCAGTCACTCATAATGTTAATGAAACACAGAAGAATGTTGGTAAATTGCCTGGATCAAGGACATGGTGATTGAAATAATCAGAATACAATGTGTGCACCCTAATTCGTTTGTTAAATGCAGAAACTAATCTGGAGAAATATTTGCTTGATTAAATATCAATTTTTGGAAGTCTATAACCAGAACAGCATTCTTTTAAAAGTGAAAATGAATTCCTTATGAGGAAAGTCAAACATACAAAGTTAGTAAGAAAAGCCAGGAAGGATTAGGAGGAGAAATCAGCTAAATGATATAAAAGTAGTTTTAAAATTAGTCTTAATAAAGCAGTATACACATTTCCAAGTGTATAATCACAGCAAGGAAAAATGAGTAAAGTTGTAATAAAAAAGTGGCTGACATTATGTTATGAATTGCTTTTGTTTTTACTGTATGCTTTATGACTTTTATGAGATGTAAACTGCCTGTAATCTTTGGGCAGATAAATATATGAATAGAAAATAAACAGTAGCAGTAATTGTATTAGTTGTAATAGTAATAGAAATAAATTTGAAGGATGGTCAGAAACAAAAATAAAGTACTATTTCATATGTTACATTACTCATGAACTAATCCACACATATTTTTTTCTGACAAACGATTGCAGGATTTCATTTCTAGGTGCAGCAATTTGACTTGGCAACCCTTTGTCCCAAATTAAGCACTGCTGTAGTTTAACTCACTGCAAAGCTGGGAGTGACATCCTGAGGCCCCAGAGAGCCAACTGGCTATGTAATAGGAATGTCAAACTTTCTGCTGAATTGGGAAGCAGATGCAAGGAGAAAGAGCCAAACTACACAAAATCCTTCAGTCATGTTTGTGGCTGCAACCTATATGTGATACTGTGATAAGCAGCAACAATAATCCTCTTAATGGCTGGAGTTGTTGTTTTTCTCTCAATCCTCCATATAGTGCCACTAGCATTTCACACAGAAAGCTTCCAAGAGGGAATAAGGAAGAGAAAAGGTGCTGTCAGAGAGGACCAATGTGTTTGCTTGCTTGTTTGTTTGTTTTCCCTTGGAATACTCTCTATAGCAATGTATTACAGTCTTTGGAAGAGCTTTTCATATGGAAATGCTGGCTTCCAAACAGAGTGCAAGCTCCAATATCAAGCTCACCAATTCCTCAAATTTGTTCCACCTCCTTTTAACCACTTGCAAATGGGGAAACAGAATGGGGTAGAGGACTGAATACTGGCTTCTACTAGTGAGGCTAATAGACCAATGATGCAACTCATATAAGACAGATTTGGTTCACAGTATTGATATCCACAGCATGGACACTCATTTAGATTAGCGACCAAAGCCACAGCCTGTGAGAATTAGAATTGCTTTGGCCTCAGATGTTTTTCCCCAAGGACTATTCAAATGTGCATTTTTAGAAAAACAAAAGAGCAGCAATAGAATATTAATGCAGTGGGTTAAAACATGGTAAAATAAACTACTAAACATTTAAACAAATTAAGCAAAGGCAGTCAATGTATACATTCTTGGAATCTCCTTTAAATCTGTCCATATACTTTCATTTTTCTTTCCTTAAACAAAAGAAAAGCATTATTGCTAGCAAACCAAAAATATTTTCCCCCATTCAACAATCCCTTTTGTGTCCTGAAGATCCCGTTTATCATGCCAATAGCCTCACTGCTTGTGATTTGTATATTAAAAAGATTTTAATTGCTCAGGTAAGTATCCGCACCTGTTAGGACATTGTATATTAGAGCACTTTATTTTAATCTTTTACATTATAGGGCGCAATTCACCCATAAAATTATTCTCTATACAATTATAGCACAGTTTTGCTGAGGTAGAAAGTGCAACTTAACAGTTTGGTTGGGCTCATTATTATTAAAATCATGGAAATTAGGATCATTACATAGCAGTTGTGTAGTTAACTCCTGGTCATGCCTTTCCCTTTACAGTACAAACACTGACAGGGATATAAATGAATTGTTACATTGGCAATATTCAGAATTAGATCTGCTATATCAGACAGTAGGAAAACAGATGATTTCCACCAGCTAGGGAATATCTTCTTAAAGCCAAAGCTTAGTTTTTCATGCAGAAGCTGTCATGGCAGATTTCCATGTGACCTAAACAAAATGCATCTCTCATCTTGTATTGGAACCCTACTAGTGCATGAAAATCCTTCTTGTTTCTGGGAGAAAAACAAAACAAAACAACATTCCCAAGCTGTTAGTAACACAGGGCTCACGGTAGTGTTGCTTCAGGGCACGGAAGCATAGTATTTGAATTTATCAACCTGTCTAATTTATGGGGTTGATACCTTCATTCCTTGTCCCACCATCATCAAGTGTTCAGTGCCTTAACACCTGTCATGATATCTCCCCTTGCTAGGTCCACATTTAAAGTTTGTTCCCAGGCCAAAATCTATTACCCCTCTCCCACCATTTCCCTCGCACAGAGGTGTCAAACTCAATTTCTTTGAGGGCCACATCTGGGTTGTGTCTGCCCTTTGGGGACTGGGGTGGGCATGACTAGGGTGGGCATGGCCAGCTTGACATCACACATGTCCGGGGGCCCTGTGGTGTCCGGGGTGCCTGTGGTGAGTGTTCTGCCAGTGAAAACAGGCTCCTGAGCTCCGTATTCATCTGCGACAACTTCCTGTAACCCTCTGCCAGCAAAAATGAAGCACAGGAGGGCCACATGCGGCTCTCCCAAGCTCTGTTTTCGCTGGTAGAGGCACCGTGGGCCAGTCCTTCACTGTTTCCCAGGTGGCCCTGCGGGCCAGATCTAAGCACCCCATGGGCCAGACCTTGAGTTTGACACCCCTGTCCTAGCAGATCTCATAATGCTGAACAATAATTCATAACCAACCAGTACAAGGAAATGATTGTTCTTCTGTTAGAGTTTAAACTCTTTCCTACTACAACCTAGAGCTAAGGAGAAAATTATGTGAGAACAATGAACCAGTGAAACAGCTTCCATTCAAGGAGTTGAGGGTGCTTCATCACTGGTGGCTTTTAAAAAGAGACTGGACAACCACTTGCCTGCAATGGTACAGGGTCTCCTGCTTGAGCAGGGAGTTTAACTAGAAGACCTCCAAGGTCCCTTTCAACTCTGTTATTCTGTTATTCTACTGTTTATTCGTGAGGACTAATAGGACTGAGGCAAATCACATAATTTGCATCCATGATATCATTTGCCTCCTCCCCTTATGGATGTCACTGATTCCCCTGATTGCAGTTATGTTCCATCACTAGTATGTGTATTCTATGCAGATTATTACAGGAAAGCACTGATGTCAACGCATGCAGGAAGAGAGGATTTGGGAAAGTCCTGGAGGCAACTTTATTGAGTCTCCCATAAGACATGGCTTTCACAATGCTTCAAATTACTTTGACAACTTTGAGCGATGTTTTGACAGTTTTTATCTGAGCATTTTATGTAAGAAGAGGTGACTTAAAGGAAGTTTAATAAGAAATATTAAAAGTTATGAATATGAACCCTGAAGAGTTTGAGCATCTTTCAGCCATCAGGAATTTTATTAAATGATAAAAATGTCCATTCAAATAGAACTGGCTAGATAATTGCATCTTTACATTATTTGCTTGACTTCAGGAGTTTCACACGATGATAGAAATAAAAATTCTTCTTTTGGGGGACTTGATCCCAGTCAAGATTTTGAAATAAGACAAAGCAGATCAATAACATTATTGGTTCAATTCAGTCCCTGGAGTTATACCTTTAGTTTCCAGCATTCCTCCTTTGGGGTGGATTTGACTCTTGGTTTTAGTAAGAAACATGTGTGCACAAGAAGGCGAATCAGAAACGTCAGGCAAAAAGATAAATCTTTTTCTTACAAAGCTGCTGAACCCTCTGAAGCATATTGCTTTAATTATAACTATCGTTTGTGTTTTGAGTTCTGAAAAAGAAAAGAAATGAAAAGGTTCTTTTTCTTTCTACGTATGTATTTTAGTAAACATGCTCTTTTCCTCAAGCATTGTATGAATTAATGAACAGAAGCAGGAGGAAAAAAAAACCCTGAGCTTTTCTTTGAAGCTCCATAGTCAAACAAAGAAAAAAAAACAGGATGGTGAATTTAAGGAGAATAACCTTTTGGTATTGTATATTACAACAGACTTTTTTTTTTTCATTTTTCAGGAGGTGATTGAAATGTACCATGCCCCTTCTTTGAATTAATATTTATATTCTACTGGACAGAACATGAATGGAAAAAATGTTAAAGCATTACAAAAATCCAGAAAACATAAAAACACCTCCTGAGGCTAACAAGAAAACTTGTCATAAGTCTTGTAATTCACAATGCAGTTATCAAAACAATACTCAGGGACACCACAAGTCCTTATGGAGGCTCGTGTGAGAATAACAGTTGCTCAGAGAGTAAAAGCGGGACCAATTTTAGACTCAGGTTGAGGAGGCACTGGCTTATGGTTCCCAAGCTTAGGGAGGCCAACCATGCCCCTTCTTCCAAACCATTCTAAAAATGCAAATGTTTGCATCTATTGGAGGTGGCATCAGCAGTCTAGATTTAGAAACAGCTTATATCTTTGAGCTTTCACTGAGTAAATTTCACTGACATGTGAAATTGAATAATAATTCTTCCAATAATTCAATACTTTTTGCATAGTATAAAACTGGGGACATCGCTGAGGAACTAAAGGAGATGAAACCAGTGTAAATATATCCCAGGTTGTGGTGATGGTTGGTAGCCCACTTGGAAGAAAAGATGGATTTCTTTTTGATCCAGACAATTTGCTTTTTGTTTTAAACACTTTAAGCCCAAACTAGGAATTCCTACAATGGCAAGAAAGTTGTAACTAATTATCAATTATCCCCAAATTAGAATGTTTAATGTTTTGAAAGCAACTCTTGGGTCTCAGCAACACACTAAAGCTCCATGTACTTTGGAGTGATCAGTTTAGAACACTATTTTCTCCTTTGGGGACAAATACAGTTGGGTGGTTCTTTTCTACAGCCCAGCCAATATGCACTTTTCTGGAATGGAAGAAAGAAACTAATATTACATGGGATGGGGTTTCACATTTGTCCCTCTAAATTTGTCCGCCCAGTAATGTTTACTAAGGTTTGATGGGACAAAACTTCATTTTTATTCTATAAATTGATCAAAATGACATCTGTGGCACATTTGGGGCAAAAAAACCGAAATATGATATGTGTAAACTGCAATCAGGTACTCCATTTTCCCTGTCAAAAATGACTACCTTGATCTTTGAAACATTAATTTTCAGATCAATGTTTCTTGTCGCATTATGCAATCTGTCTAACATTCATTTCAAATAATTCATGTATTCAGCCGACAACATGGCATTGTCTGCTTACAGAAGTATATGTATTTTCTCATCCCCAACCTACACACATATTACATCATTGTAAGCACTCTTTAGGCATTTCTTCATATAAGCATTACATATCTATGAAGAAAGCATACATTCGTCTACTCAGACATGGACAAATCATTGAACATTTTATATATTTAAATGTATTATTTTCTTCCATATTAACTTTCTTGTCCTGCCTTCAACAATCTGCCTTCAATTTCATATTTGCATAAAATTTCTATAATTCAAGCCTATTCACTTCATCACAGGCTTTACTTAGACTTTTTTTCCCTCACATTGATATACTTTTCAGTGACCCCTCTGTCTCACATAATTTTTTTAAACTTGTTTCACTGTTATAACTCTTAGTCCTTCAATCAAAATTCCCAGACACTTTTAACAGACTTATCCTCCTATAGAATTTGTATTTATTTGTGTTAGTTTTGCTTCCAACTCTTGCAACTGCATCATATCTAATTACACCTTCTATACCTTTACCATTTTCAAGTTTCTCATACCATTTATGATTTCCTTTTCATTTTTTTCCTGACAATAACATTTATAGCAGAATTCTATCCTTCAATATACAAATCTCTAAAATATTTCTTCCAGCATTTCCTCACTTCAATTTCATCCCAAATTATTTAATGATTTTTATTTTAAAATGCAGTATTTCTGCTGAAGACATATGTTTAGCCTTCTGTACTCACTTCCAAAACATTTTTATTTCTTTCAAAATTGCATTATATAACTGAATATCTCCCTTATATAAATTCTAGGCATTCTTTTGTCTCTTTGATTACATTTTTTGCAAGTATATTTTGATTAAAAGAATCAGAGAGACATTTTGGAAAATGGACTCACTTCAATAGGAAAAAAGGGGTAATTTTGCTAGGTGGCATGAAGGGATTGGTGGGAATGAGATGTGAGATTACACAGGAAAATGATTGAGCTGCCTGAAGATCCAAGAATGATAATGACAATGGTATATATCTACTTAGAGAGGGAATGTTTGTTCTGAATACGTAAGGCTACTCATATTAAATATAACAAAGGAATAAATCTAAATCTAAATTAATTATTGATTTTATTATTCAATGAAAAAATGAGAATATTAGAGCAAGATACAAGGCTGATGAGATATTCTGATGTTGATGTTGATAATGTTGATGTTCTCATAACAACATAACAGATGATGTTAAGACACATTTTTTTTAGTGTTAAGAATGGATCTTGGGAAAAATGAATGTGGAAGAAAGAGAAAAAATAGAGTGAAAATATGAACAGTGGAAAGAAAAGCATGAGTTTTCTATGAAGAAGTGTTAGAAGATAGAAGAATCTGATAACAAATGAAGGGAAAATGGATATAAAGAAAGAGGCTGCAAAAGTTGCCTGGGAAAGAATGAAAAATATAATGCTACAATGCTATAGAAAGTTGCCTGGGAAAGTATGAAAAATATAATGCTACAATGCTATAGAAATATGTGGAGTTAATTAGGAAGTATGAAGAAGGAGACTTGGTGAAATGAAGTAATGAAAACTGTGAATTAGGGGAAAATGCAAATAAGATCAGGATTGCTAAAAAAAAAAAGAGGATGAGAGGATTCCTACCTTGATATGCACTCACAACTTAGATGACATCAATTCATGCTTTCTAAATTGTAGTCCTTATCTTCATAATTAAACGTACACATCTATTACATCTTTTTTCTTTGTTAGTTTGGAGACACAACTTTTAACTTATTTGCTCTTTAACAGTCACTCTTCTTAGTTTGCTTGCATTCTTCCATATATTATTTATGGGCACATGACTATTATCTTTCATCTACATTAACCATCATAACTTCGGTCAATTGATACATTCATTTTATGCTTTTTAGTAAAACAAAGAAGATACAGAATAAGTTCTGCCCCAATAATAGTCCTTACTGTTCTGAGTTGTACCCTCTAATTGTAAGGCCATTATTGCTTGGTTTTAGCACATTTTAGCCAATAAAAAATAACAATATCAGTATCACAAGGGCAACCAAAACCCAATTTTAGCCCATACATCCTTATGCTACTCTATGCATGATAAAATATTTAATCTAGATTCTACCTTGCTTGCCAACTCACTGCTGCCTCTATACGGAGAAGAATGAGGTATATTACTCAGAATGCAAACTGACTACTGCCAAATATTATTAAAAGGACATGAATAATGTGTGGTATATGTGTCTGTAATTGTCTGATTGGCCAAATTAACTTGCAGCTGCATTTTGCATAATACATCTTTGCCCTAAAGGGCAGCATATACAAAACAGCCTTTGAAAGTTTATTGTGCACTTTGCTATTCGTTTAAAGAGAAATTAATTTAATTCCCTTCTTTCTTAATTCCACCTCCCCCAAATTTTCCCTTTAAAATGTGGAATAGGGAGGAAGAGATGAAAACCTAGTCCCTTCTCTCCCTTGCCATATCTCTAAGACTCTAAAATTCAATAGGGATTTGGATATCAAGAGACAAAATGTTTTGTAGAAAGGGTTTATTAGTGAATGCTTAACTACGGGGATCACAGATCCCTGGCCATGCAGGGTTTTAAAAGTGTGGCCTACTTTTATTTCAGCTTGTACTGCAAAAGTTTTGTAGGGTACCAGATTTAGGATGGCAGATGCAAACAGCAGTAACTTTACTCTTGCTATTGTTGCTGTTATTCTTGTAGAAGTTAATTATTTCAAAGTGTAGGACATCCTTCCCTTACCTGGAAATTGGGTTGCAACAAGTATACTGGATAATATACTCAACACATCTGGAAGATCACAAAAGGCTAGGCTATTTCATCTTTGCAGATCTCCCAGTGGGAATAAGAATATACATTTGTTCCCATTTCCACGAGAGTTGGCCCCTTGCCAAACCATTATTTTTTTTCCAGCCAAAATGGAGCCATCCAGTGTTGAATATGAGCTAGAATCATATATAAAAATGAATTAGTTCCTGAATTATGAAAGGCATGTTGTTAGTTATGGGTCATTAAAAATTAAAAAGAAACAAACGCAAGTAATATAAACTTAAGAATATCATCTAGGATGGAAGAATGGTTGCAGCTTTTCAGGCACATATGGCTATCTGCTAAACCACCACTTTCTATGCCTATTATGAGTGTTCAAAAAGTGCAACAAATATTTGTGAATTCACTGCTTACTTGCATTTAAGTTCAACTAAATAATAAAGAAGGTAGAATCTAGTAAATCCCTTCACAGTGTTAATTTAAAGAACATCGTCTGTTAACGCTAAAGCACAAGTATTTGAACTACTGAAGAGAAAAAGGCTTAAAAAAATCAGTATCCCTCAGAATAGCAACATCTCCAAAATATTTTGACTTGCCATGTGGAAAAAAAGACACTGTGATTAATCATAAAGGTTGAACCTAAGTACAGACAAGATCATCATTTTTTATCTGTTCTAGAAACCACCTCACAGGAATTGCATTGCTGCTGCAGTTTCTAGAATTTCCAGCCAATGTGGCTGACACTGGGAATTGTGGGACTTGTAGTCCCAACATAACTGGATCGTACAAGGTTGGGGACGGTTTCTTTAAAAGGCTGAAACAGCATATGGTACCTTCCCTGGAGGTAACATAGATTTACCATTGTGTAATTGCAATAGAGACTGTAATGTGTGTCCAGTTGCCCAGAGGAAAGGAAAACCATTGACAACTTGCTGCTGCTTCTTTTTTGAACTGCAACACAGTGCCTTAATTGATTTTCTCTTTGTTCTGTGCCAGAGACAGCTGAATGTCAAAGGTCTTTCTTTTGTGAAGTACTAGAAAACCTGTTGTCAGACAACCTCTTCCCATTTAATAATTCATCCCATTTTTAGCCGACGTACACTAAATCTAGACTATGTTGAAATAACAGTGTTGAACAAGACTAAGGAGAATAAATAATCTAGCGCACTTATTGGGCATTAAACTTATATGAACCTTGTTCTCTGCCACAACCTTTTCCTTAAAAAGAAAATCACCAAAGGTTATAGTTTCAAAAGCAAGATGGAAACATTGAAGTGAATGAGAACATAGAATGGCTCTTTCCAAGTGGCAGACAAATTATTTATATTATTTCTTCTATATGAAAGGAATCAGACTAAATGAACAATGGTTAAGCCATGTCAGGGTTTCATCAATTCTGTACAAGCCTTCACAAATATCCTGGTGGGGGTAATTGCTTGCAAATACATTTAAACTAATGATATGCTATATCCTTCCTTGATATAAAACTATTAAAAGATATCTTATTGCATCTGACAATGCCATGCAGCTGGGTCAACTCCTAATGACATATTTCAGCATTTGCAAATTAAGATATACACTACGGGGAGCAAATATTTTGTAAAAACAAAAGCTATACACTATACACGCAGAACCGTTTAACATTTCTATGCAGAACATTTAAGGAATGGACATATATGGAAAATTGAAATGAAGTGATAGGATTCATTGATTAGCTTACGAGCCTGGAATATAAGAAGTATAGATTTTATACTAGCTTCCACTGATTTAAAATAAAACAATTGCTTTGGTAGATTGTCTCAAAGATATATCCAAAAATAAAAGTATCTACAGTAGAAGGTAAACTGGAGAACATAAATAGAGAGTAATGGAGAGTATTAATTCTTACACAGAGAAAAGGCAGCTTAAACCAACTAGATTAAAGATAGTGGAAAATTCAGGTCATTTGTAAATTGTAGTTATAGAGATGTCCTCATACCTGGGAAAAGAATGATTTTTTAAAAAAAATTCTTTTTGTGTTATGTGAACAAACATCTTTTTCCAAATCTGCTCATTGGCATTTTTAATTCTATTCATTAATGTCCTCTCTTTTCTGAATTACAAGTAGTAATATTTTTCAGTAATGTTCTCCAAACTATTGTTTCTTTTGGTTTGTCATTACTAGTGCTCTCATTCAGTTAGGGAACGCAATAGTTTTTATTAGTTACTTGAAATATTCAGCACATAAGTATTCTTGATAATCTCTCTCTCAATATCATTCAGATAACATAATCTCTAACAAATTGTCCATGTCATTATATATGAAAAATAATGGAGATGAAGTAGTTTTCTATGTTTGATTTTCACACGAGCAAGAATCATGATAGGTCAGGGTTTTGTATACATGGAAACTGATACTTGCACAAATCTTATGTGCAGAATTATTCTATATATAGATATTTATGTTCTCTGTAAGTTGACTTCATTTGAAAGGGATCTTGAAGTCCTAGTGGACAATCATTTAAAAATGACCCAGCAGTGTGCTGCAGCTGCCAGAAAAGCCAACACAATTCTAGGCTGTATTAACAGAGGGATAGAATCAAGATCATGTGAAGTGTTAATACCACTTTATAATGCCTTGGTAAGACCACACTTGGAATACTGCAGCCCGTTTTGGTTGCCACGATGTAAAAAAGATGTTGAGACTCTAAAAGAGTGCAGAGAAGAGCAACAAAGATGATTAGGGGACTGGAGGCTAAAACATATAAAGAACGGTTGCTGGAATTG
>JANHFL010000996.1:14908-25459 GCA_032468155.1 Oxyrhabdium leporinum
CAGTTCTCCGAACCAATCAAAATTTTCCCTACCAGTTCGCCTGAACCGGTGCGAACCGGCTAGATTTCACCTCTGGTTTAGAGCTACAACAGGTATTTGTTGTCTGATCTCTCGTATCTTTAGATGTATCAAAACTCTGTGGTCAATAATTTAATTAAAACAGGATTTAATTAAAACAGAATTACATTCACTGAACAGTGTAAGCAGGCACATAGTAGTGTATTCTATGCTCATCTAGTGATGCTATCACTCTCCTTGATAAAAATAAAGAAGGCATTTCAATCTTTATCACTCTTCTGTAGGAAACCGCAGCTGAAGTTCAAATTAGCATAGTAATTTCAAAAAGATTCAAAATCCTAACTCTGAGCATGTATTTCATTTTAATTGTCTCAGAATAGTATTTCATCCAGTCAGAAAATTTTAAAATAATGATTATTATATGTCACATAGATTCTAAATGAAGCATTAGAAAATATTCAGGGATGAAAAGATACCTTGAAATAAATTAAAGCAAACATTGAAAGAAATTAAAAGATGATGATAGGAAGAAATAGTAGGTCTCAACTGCCAAATCTAGGACTATAATCTCACCATATTTGAAAGAGATGAGAAATTCAATAACATAAGTGAAGGACAAATGGCAATTGGGATGAATAGTGATTACAAAATGTTTATCAGTTGATTGTGTATTCTGTTTTAGAACAGCCGAATACAGATGTTTACTATTTTTTGGTTTTGAACTTATATTTCTTTATTGCTTATAAACCATAACAAAAGTCCAATAGTAGAGAACATTCAAGATGGCAGAACTAGTTCATCTATTGGGTAATGAATTTTTGAGTCTGGCTACATCCACAATGACAGCCATTTTATGAATAGAGAAGTCTCCTATGGCAACATTTGGTAAGTTTGCCACTAATTCCTTCTCTGGAACCTTTAAATGAATCACTACACTCCGACACTACTTACATAGGTACATGAATCCTACTTTATTTATTTATTCTAAATGTAGGAGCATAGTGACTGGGAGTTGGACCCAAGTCTAGGACACATAGTTTCAAGTTCTGCTCAACTACTCAATTCACAGAGTCACTTTGAGCCAGGCATTTTCTTTCATCCCAATTTATGTGGCTTTTTTTTTTAAATCCGGGAATAAAATAATGAAATGTGCTATATTGTCTAGCACTCCTTGGGGGATAGGCAAAAGAGAAATGCAATAAATCATAATCAATATCATCCCAATATACATTATGGATGTTCCCAATCTTTCCAAAATTGTGGAAATTAGGCAAAAAGAGAACTATATAAAAATTCTGGATGATGCTGGCACAGCATATTGTTACAAATACAAATTGGAATTCCATGTTCAGAGATAAATCCTTAACAGAAGGATGCAAATTATTTTCCAAGTCCATTTAACTTATTTTTATATTTGTTAGCAGTTTATTTTTATGGGACCATTCTCAATATTCACTGAATTATTTCTGAAATTCTGCTGAGGGATGTTTATCCATAGAATACAAATTAAACATTTCTGTTTTATGCAAACATTTTTAAAGAAATTACTGTTGATGATTTACTGTAAAATAGCCACATTCTGACATATTTCTTCACTTTATTTTAGAACATATCCTTTTTAATATTATATTAAGGACTGTCAGCGATTTAAGAAGTAATTTTAGATACAAATGATACACAAAACTGCTGATTTATTTATTCTTTTCTTTACCAGCTTCCTCTTGCCTTTTTTACTTCCTTTTCCCACCCCCCTACTGTTTTTGTAGCAAATGCCCAAGATAAAATGGTTTCCGGCAAAAAAAGAAATTCTGCTGAGGAATAAACAAGATACAAAAGAGATATTTAAAACAGATATTTAAATGTAGAAGAGAGTTGGCGCTAAAATAAAACATGCTGGTGAAAGCCTTCAGCATTTCCTTTATGATTCAGAGGGCAATTTAAGAAATCTTGTCCGGACTGAGAGTTTGATAACAGGTTGCCAGGTATTCAGTCCAGAAAGCAAGCTACCACATCTTTCCATTGGACCATTCCTGTTTTCCTGTACTCCCATCTTCCAGGAAAACAGTAGCAAGTTGTTCTTTCTGGTAGGCAAGACTTGTGGAAAAATGTGTGTGTGTGTGTGTGTGTGTGTGTGTGTATCTTTACATACACACATAGAAGCAAACACAAAAATTAAACTATCAAAACGCCCTTAATATAAAAAAAATCATTTATTACAATACTGCTCTGTTGCTATTCTAGTACCTATTTAAAATTGTCTTACCAAAATGTTGTAAAGAAACAATTCTTCTTCTAATATTTGCCTTGTAAATAAAAAGTTGATAGTTCAAAATCTTGGCAGAAACATTTGCCTTGTAAAACTATTTTTCCTTAAGATATAGAAAAAAGATAAAATAGTGTACCACTGGATTTATTTTATTTTTTTTTAAGTATAAAGAAAAATAGTTCAGGGAAAGAAAAATAGTAATTAGACAGATTTTGTACCAATACTCTTTTAATTAGAAAGCAAGTTTTATGATCATTATGCTATTGTTTAAAGAAATTAGAGATCATGGTAAAAACAACTAACTTGCGCAAAGCAGGCAATGAAATACTAGAAGTTAGTCTGTAATGAACTTCAAATAAAGACAAAAGAGTACTTAAAAAATGCAGAAGGGAAATGTGTCCAAAGATCACATTTGTCATGGAAGGATGTGATGTTGTCTGTTGCTGCACTCCAAAAATGGGCCAACTGAGCTGTGTAGATAAACCCAGAAAATCACATGGATCCATACAAATTACGGAAAAGTTAATCTGGATGATGAACAATTTAGTTTTGATTTGAGGCCTTCCTTCCTCTCTCCCTCAAAGCTACAAAGAGCATGGGCAGTGATATGACAAGACTGTGGTGATCAATCTGAAAAATCTGAAATGTTCTATCCATTTGCGAATTTGAGAACCAGTTTGGTCTATAGTTAAAGCACTAGGCTAGAAAGCAAGAGACCATGAGTTCAACTCCTGTTTTCACAGTGAAAGCCAGCTTAGATGACTTTGGGCTAGTCACTCTCTGTCAGCCTAACTCAACTCACAAGGTTATTACTGTGGGCAAAATAGGAGCAAGAAGAAAGCATTAGATGTTTTCACCACTTTAAGTTGTTTATAAACATAATAAAGGTGGTATATAAAAATATATTTATTTAAAAAATAAATAAATGTGGAAGGCCTGGAAGGATTAAATGACTTAAAGGCACTTTTTCCTTTATAAATATCATCCTTATTCTGAATGGACATCCCGTTCTGCATCTCTGCTTCCAAAATTACAAATCAGCATGGCTTCTTATAATGTACATCTTTTTTTTTCCTGCTAGAAGAGGGCTTCGGCCAGGAGCTTGCTATTTAAGTGGTTTGGTATTCCATTTTAAAACTGAATTTAACTAGGTCTAATTATGCAGATTTTATAAGAATTAAGCCAACTTGACCCCAATTTTGTAATTTTGAAACAAATTGAGATTATAATTTAAATTTTATTTCACAAATACCATTCCTAAACCATATTCTTATGCTACCAATCTTAGTACTGTAGTCTCAGTTCCAGATCTAGCCAGAATCCTAAAAATTCTTTAAACATTTCAGCAGATGGTATAAACAAGTTTACATTCAGAAAATATTCTAGAAATGTATATACTTTAATTAAATAACTTCTACAAAACAAACCAGGCAAACACTGTCCATAAAAACCTGAGAACCATTTCTCAAACCTAATGTGAAAAATATACAGGGAGGAAATCAACCATGTGTCCTCGTGGTGCTATATCAGTTCAACATGCAGGTGGAGAATCACAACTAAGGGGTTTCCCCTGTCAATTTTTTTTGACATTCAGAAACCATACATATTACATGGAAAATATTTAACTGCAGCTTTTCACTGATATGATAGGTCACAGGATAAATGCATGTAAAACAGCATTCACAACTGAAATTAAGCATCTATATCTTGTCAGCATCTAGAGGAAACTGGTGCTTGAATGGGTTATTTATTTTATTATTTTATTTTATTTTGCCCTAGTCAGTTTTGACTCCTGATGACTGAAGTTTTCTTGGCAAGATTTTTCATAAATGGCTTGCTATTGCCTTCTTCCTAGAGTTGTGAGAAAGTGACTGGCCCCAAGTCACTGCTTTTGTGCTAAGGTGGGACTAGAAATCACAGTTTCCCAGTTTTCAGTCTAATGTCTAATGTCTTCACCACTAACCAAACTGGTTCTTGTCTATGATTTGGACCAATGTTTTTCAAACTTGGCAACTTTAAGATGTATGGACTTCAACTATCAGAATTCCTGACCCATAATACTGGTTGGGAGAAGTCTAATCATCAGAACACTCTGAACAGGACAGCTGACTAACATTCTCCCAATACAATGAGATGGAGTAGTGTTTCATAACCTCTATAGCTTCAGAATAGGCTCACAGTTAAGCTCTTATTCATTTCTCTGGTCATATTCATTTCTATGATAATTTCTATGAGTTTGTCAGTGAACAAAGTAGCCACATGGGATTGGCAGATGAGGATATGTGTTTCAGTGGCATCTTGAATGCCCTGATCACCTTTATATTCCAGAAGTCAAGAATGTACTAACAGAGTCACCCTCTAGATTACTGGGAAACTGCTCAAGCACTGCCAGGAAACCTGTTGAATTCATCAGACATCTGGTGCAGACCTCTTAACTGCCTCCCTACAGAGCAAGGAAGCACTACTGAACCCCATCACTATAAGGAAGTGACCAGTTCATGGCAATGAATTAATGGAAAAATCTCCCATAACCACATCATAACACACCAGCTCATATATGGTATATTTTTATCTAGCATTTTAAAAATGATATATTTACTACTTATCAGGGAAGTTTCCTTGAAATTATGCTGGCATATTTAAAATGATTTAACAAAGAGATATTATTACTATTACTATAAATTATGTAGAAATAATAATGTCTTACCATTTCTAAAGAAAAATCAGAGTCCATACGTAATATATAGACTTGCTTTACAGTAAATAGCATTGTAAATTACTAAACTTCAATAAGATTTGATAGATACAGAATATACATATCTTTCACACATAAAATAACAATGTACAACAACCATTATTTTCAATTCTAGACACTATTATATCACAAGTATCCTCCCTTTTACACAGAATTGTTATGGGGCAAAAATATGTCTTCTCCTGAGATATGTGCATATTAACTAAAAATGCTAACACGAAAACTATTTCTATTTAATAAGACCCTCCAGTACCGCCAATAACTTATTCAAAATACGAGTAATAAAGGGACCATTCTCAAATGGTATAATTTTGATTTTATGAATTATATGATGTCTTTTTATGAATAATTATGAATTATATGATGTCTTTTTATGAATAATTATGAATTATATGATGTCTTTTTATGAATAATTTGCATAGGCTCTGATATTTGATATTCCTGGAATTCATTAATAATACTATTTGTAAATTCATCCCCCAAATCTAGTAAATTTACACTTTGGAGATATATCTAGACTTATAAACAACTCGGGCTATTATAATCTTGTCCTATCTTGCACAGAAAAGGTATTTCTCATCATTCATAAATCAGGGACAGAAACCCAGGTTACCTCTTAAAACCCTAAAAGGAAAACTCTTGTCCCTGCCATTGATAATTTGGAAGGATGAACGAAATAAATATCTTCAACCTCATTAAGGTTTAGATCTACTTTACCCTTTAAAATTTTCCCAAACCCAATAACATACAAAACAAGCAGTCCAGAAGACCTAGGTCTGGTTGTCTTGGGTTGTCATATTCCATCTTGATTTCATGATTTGAACAGAATGAGGTAATTGGATTCCCCACAACAGACTAGTAAGGGGGATCTCTCTCAGCTTCCTCTGTGTGGGGCCATCTGCTTAATGATGCAAATCAAACCTCAAATGATTTTTTTTTCTGCAGCTACATCAGGAACTTCCAGCAACCACTAACTATGCATTTCCACTTGCTAAGAAAATGGTCTTCCCCATGTCAGGAGTTCAAAACATGAACTTGATTTAGCAAACAGATATTATTACTCTTACTATAAATTACATAGAAATAATAATGTCTTACCATTTCTAAAGAAAAATCAGAGTCCATACTTAATATATAGACTTGCTTTACAATAAATAGCATTGTAAATTACCAAACTTCAATAAGTTTTGATAGATACAGAAAATTCTCTTGAACTAAGAGAGGCATTTTTACTAGCCAGTCTCACTAATTCCAAAACAGAGTTCATGATTCTGCTCTTTCACTTATTGCATTTTTATAACTTTTCATTTATGTTTTAGTTACTTTTTATTTGTATCACTGTACACAGTCTTATGGTTTATTATTAAAAAGATGATCTAGTTGAGATGATAGAAGGGAATTTATCAAATTTGCAGAAGTCGCCATGCTGGTGGGAGAATTTTTAACACTTTGGAAGATAGACTCAAGATTCAGAAGGATCTTGATAGACTTGAGCATTGGGCCCTATTCAACAAAATGCAGTTCAGTGACGAGAAAAATAGAGTTTTACACTTGGCAAGAAAAACCAAATGCATAGGTATAGAATAGGTAACCATCTCAACAGTAGTAACTGTGAAAGAAATTTAAGTGTCCTAGTGGACCACCAGTGTGCTGCAACTGCCAAAAAAGCCAATGCAGGCCTAGGTTGCATCAACAGAGGGATCACATCAAGATAATGAGAAGCAATAATACCACTTTACACCATGCTGATGCAACAACATTTGAAATACTGCATACAATTCTTGTCACCATGATACAAAATAAGATGTTGAGAACTGGAAAGTGTGCAGAAAAGGGCAACAAAGATGATAAAGGGTCTGGAAGCTAAATCATATGATGAGTGATTGAAAGAGCTAGATATGTTTAGCCTATTGAAGAGAAGGATTAGAGGGACATGATAATTATTTCCAGTACTTGACAGTCTGTCACAAAAAAGATGAAATTGACTTACTCTCTAAGGCCAGAGGACAGGACAAGAAATAATGTTGAAGGGAGATCCAGCATAGAAATAAAGATAAATTCCCTGACAGTAAGAATAATCAATCAATCAATCAAAAGCTTGCCTCCTGGGGGTTTTGTACTCCATCACTGGAGATTTTCAAAAATAGATTGAACAACCATTTGACTGGGATATTATAAAACTCATGTTATAAGCAGGAAATTGGACTAGAACCTCTCCGAGTTCCCCTCCAGATCTATGATTCTAGGATAGAAATGGAGTACAGTCTTTTGGGACCATCTCAGCTTACCACGATCTGCATAGATTAAAAAACTGTCATTTACCTGAATCTCCCAATATAACGTTGTGGTTCAACCAGACACAGAAAGAGGAACTTAACACTTTTCTAACATTTTGGCTCAGTATTTGAATCCCTAGAGTCTAACCACAATTTTTCGAAATGAATCAAAATGAAATCACAGTTGGTCATTAGTTTGTTTTTCTAATTCTGGAATAGCCCTGGGAAAAGTAACTGATATAATGCAGCATAATTAAGAAGTAAGTAAAAAGCTGACAGAAGCTGATCTTATGTTGATGCTCTAAAGATAAAAGGTTCCCATTTCTTGTTTTTGTAAAAAGCAAACCATGATATCACTCTTTGTGTGTTCCATTTATCTCCAAGTTGATCAAGCACTACAGAATGTTCTTTAGCCTTCTGTCTTTTTAAAACACATCTTTGTTGAGAGTCATAGTCAATTTTAGAGACAGAATTTTAATATTATAGATAATGTCAACATTCCATTGTTTGTAAAGGTTGGCAAGTTTAACAACCGACATTGCATAGAATTGGTTTTCAACAAATCGCATATATGTTTTACAGATAGAATAAAATCAATTCTCATTAGATTACTGAACAAGAAATAAAATTGAGTTCTGGGCAGTAAAATTGATTTTTGGACACAAGCTCCATAAAAAATTGAAGCAGTGCATTGCATATGCACACACATTCACACACGCACACACACACACACACATACACAAAGTAAAGCTGATGTTAGAATTCCTAAAAAAAGGAATGGGAGGAAAAACTTATCACAGTATCAATATAATAATATAATACTAATTACTAATACTACAGGTAGTCCTCGACTTACGACCACAATTGAGCCCAAAATTTCTGTTGCTGAGTTTTGCCCCATTTTACGACCTTTCTTGCCACAGTTGCTAAGTGAGTACTGTAGTTATTAAGTTAGAAACAGAGTTGCTAAGTGAACCTGACTTCTCCATTGACTTTGCTTGTGAGAAGGTCACAAAAAGTGATCATGACCCCAGGACGCTGCAACCATCATAAATATGAACCAGTTGCTAAGCATCCAAAGTTTGATCACGTGACCATGGGGATCTGCAACATTCATAAGTGTGAAAAATGGTCATAAGTCTTTTTTTTTGTGCCTTTGTAACTTCAAATACTCGCTAAATGAATGGTTGTAAGTTGAGACTGCCTGTATCCATTATTACTAATACATTATAGGATAATTACTAATAATACTTGGTCATGTAGTCAGAATTAGTTTCTTTCTTGGTCTTAGTTATTGCCAAGTCTTGTTATTATCTGCTGTGCTGCTATTTTTTTAATGAACTTACCATGTGATACTTTGTCTTCCAGTGTCTTTTTTTCTGTTCTTTATTTGGTTTTTCTTGTAGACCAGTTTGATCTATCCAGTACTGAGTAAACTTTCTGATATATTAGCTTCAATATATCTTCTTCATTGTCCTGAACATATATATTTCTAAGGCCTTTTTTTCTTCTACAACCATCTGATGTACTTGCAACATTGCATGCCCACCTATTTTGCTTGGTAGAGTCTGTCAACGTTGCTGTGAAGATGAAGGGCATAATTCATTGTCATTGTTTTTCTGGTTTTCCTATTCCAGCTTTTAATTCCAGCTGTATATCCAATGATTGGAATTGCCCAGATGTTAATTGCCTTGGTGTATTTCCTCCACTGAGTTTGGACTTTAAAATCTTCTTCACTCTCCTTATGTATTCACTTTTAACCATTTTTCTTGATTTCAGTGTGCTTGAAACTGTCAGCTTGAAGGATGCTCAGGTATTTATAGTGATTATCTTCATCCAGACTCTTGATGTTATTTCCATTGGACGTTTTGATTCCTTCAGTTTTCACTATTTTCCCCATATGATGGTGAGTGTGACACATTTGTACAGGCCAAACTCTATAGTGGATGCGGCAGTACCTGAACACAGCAGAACAGAACATAAAGAACTGGAAAACATAACAAAATACAAAGACCTGCAAATAGAAATACAATGACTGTGGCAAAAAAAAGCAAAGGTTATACCAATAGTAATAGGTGCAATCCCAAAACAACTGGAGTGCTACTTGAACAACGTTACATTAACAAATTCTTAATCAGGAAATTGCAAAAGGCAGCTTTACTCGGAATAGCCTTCATCCTGCAACAAAAGCTCTAATACCATCAAACATCCACATCTTCCTATCTCAGCTCCTTGGGAAGGACTTGATAGTTGAATAAAAACATCAAATCCAGCTTGAACAACTGGCTGACTTTGCAATGAACCATAATAATATAATACTAGTTATAATTTACATTTAATTGTAGTGGAAGTAAATTGGAATAAAACTGTGATTGTTATGCAATTGCCTCAGAATTTATATTGTAAAAGTAAGAAAGATACCAAAAAGAAGACAAAAAGGAAGTACATAACATCAAGAGACTAGATCAAAATGGCAACGAGATGGCGTGTTCTCTTTTCCAATTCCTCATTGACTGCCAAACAGGACAGCCACAAAATGTCACATTTCTCTGCCGCAGACATTTTGAGTGCTACTTAACAACCAGAGATGACATCATGAAAATTTGTTACACTATTTTAATTTGATTATAAGACTGGGAATTGTCAAATATCAAAACCTAAAACATGTGACTTTTTGAAAGATTGGCCTGTTTACAGAATAAAAATACACCAATAGTTCTAATATCCAAAAATGAATGTTCAAAAGTTGTATCTAGTTTTGATTATAAATTGTTAACTAGATAAATCAATGGTAATTAGAACATCCAGGTAACCTACTCTTTAAAGTCTACCTTTGTTTTAAAAGTTGTTAACATGTCCTCCTGATGTGGCTTTGTTCCAATTCCAGCCATCTCATTTCATTGACCAAAATGATTAAAGCCAGAGGAATTGGCAATCAACAAAGTTGATCACACAATCACACATTATCCATCTTAGCTCTGTTTCATAGGCTGTTTAATTCAAGAGTAGTTTAATGAACCATAATGAGAAAAAAAAGAACCTTAAAAGTATCCCTCAAAAGTTGCTGTGTGGACTAATTCAGGTCAATTGGTCACATTCTTTTATGCATGAATATTCTAGACATTCTAAGTTTTCATTATAAATACACATTAGCTGTAGACAATTATATGCAGCAAATGGACAATCACTTCTCTCTCTCTCTCTCTCTCTCTCTCTCTCTCTCTCTGTCTGTCTCT
>JANHFL010000996.1:31930-73483 GCA_032468155.1 Oxyrhabdium leporinum
GACTAATTGCTTGGTAAACTTATATAGGCTGCTAAGCCTATGCTGGGGTGGGGAGGCAAGATGAATAGTGATTGGGCGAGCGGTGAGCAGGCAGGCAGGGGTGGGGCCAGCCAGAGGTGATATTTGCTGGTTCTCTGAACCTATCAAAATTTTCCCTAACGGTTCACTTGAACCGGTGCGAACCGGCTAGATTTCACCTCTGGTCATGCAGCAATAATTTCCAGTTTATAACTTGAACAAAGTTCATTACCTTGAGTGGCAATTAGGTATCTTTTATGAGGGATTGAGAAGAGTCTTGTTTAAGGATAGAAATATTTGATACTCATTATACACACTACTGGAGTAATACACAATTTGCACAGTGAATTAACTGGGGACTGAAAAAAAGAAGAGGGAAATAAAATAATTTCACTATTCAAAAAATACGTGGAAGCATTTATTTCCAACCTGCCATGTTTTCTCTATTTTTTAACTAAAAAGAGGATTCCATCATCTTTTTTAAGGAATGTGTAACCCACAACCAAATGTGGGAGTTTTAGTACATGCTAAAGAGTAAATATAAAATAAATGGTATCAAAGAATCAGAGAATCAGAGACACTGTTCACACAATATAAAAACCTAGACTTACCTTACTACAGCAGCAGTACACAACAAATACTTTGTCACTGGTGGCAATTGTTTTAGCTTTTCCACAACAAAGAATCATAGAAACTTAAAGTTGTAGAGTTGCAAGAGACCAGAAGCATCATTTAGTCCAACCCTGTGGTGATTCCATCAGTGTTCCTATGATTTGTTGCTACATTTGTACATCAAACTGAAAATAAGTAGTGAGGCAGAAGTTGATGAGGTCCATAATTCTAGGTATTTTCATTTTAGTGTATTTGACTAGGTTCGATGTGTTGTGTAGTATTGCTGCCACCATACCAGGCGCAAAGAATCAAGACCATTCATAAGGTTGCAGCATAGAAGATTTATTCAAGCCTATACACAAGAACCTGATCAATTAAAGTTCAATTTCAAGCATTGGAAATCAAAAGTCCAGATAGTTCAAATGAATATAAAGATTTATTGCAAGCTTATGTTCTCTACAAGAATCAGAACTACTAAAGTCAATGCAAATTGGCGGTAGATAAGAGTTAATGAAATTCAAGATGGGCTGGTCTTAGATCTCTTGTGGGCACAAAGGGACTCAAGACTGATTATTTATTTCACCCTTCCCTCCCAAGCTTGGTCATCTTCTACAATGAATACTAAATTGGTGCCAGATAAAGGTCAACAGAATTCAGGTGGACTTGGAGCACTTGTGAGAACACTGATGACTATTTAACTCTGTCTTCCAGTAATGCCTGTTCTCCTACACATGGATTCTTTTGCTAGTTTTGTTCTCTGACATTGAATGAAACCATAATTTTACCTTCTTTTATTTTTAGATCTTTGATTTTCTGTAGTAAGAGTTGATAGAATATTCACTGTGAGACTTCCATGGTTTTTTGGGAAGTTCTTTGGCTCTTCTACTGGTTGTTTTAACAGCTTGTAAGAACATACTGTGGATTCCTATCACTAACTTTACTGAAAGAATGGGAAATTTCATGAGAAATGTGGGAGCTATCACTATCTTTTCAACTCCCTTTTTTTTTAATATATTTTTTGTCCATTGGAGGTGTGTGATATGATTAGAGTTAATGCTGTAGTATAGACCAAGGGCATCTTTATACCCTTTTATAATATGAGGTGTGAAAATTACTGATAAGACAATGTTTTCCTATAATGCATCCTTAGGACATTATCACACATCTGTCTCTTTCTCTTATCTGGTACTGCAGTTGTGCACAAATGAATGTGTATCCTCATTAGTTTTTTGTGGGACTAGGATAGATGAGAAAGGGGATTCAGCTGACCATAAATGAAACTGAAAAATCAGCATTCCAGCAATCACCTCTCACCCTGCTTCTTTCTTGATTGCATCTGGATTCCAGAGAGAAAAAAACATGTGATTATTTGGACACAGAGAGAGAGGTGCTTGTTAAATTGCTCCTGGAGCTAGTCGCATTATCTTGCTACCTGATGTTTCAGAAACTGTAAGGCAATATGGAATGAAATTCAATCAGGAGTGAGAAAAATCAAACCACTTCTTAATAAGTAGCTGTCTGACTAGGGAAAACCAGACCTCTTTGGGACTAAATCAATTCTTTCTAAGCTAATTGAATAGCTTATTTTTCCATGTTGCAGTTTCCATGTCTTGTTTGACCTCTGCCCCCAAGACTCATTGCTCATTGAAGCAGATCATATCAGATGATCTGATGAAAAGGGCATTTAAGCATGAAGTCCAACTCTGAAACAGAGTTCTCCAACCTTTCTGGCTTTGCAGACTGGCAGGGGAGAAAGAAGAGATGATTCTTCATGAGCAGTGGGGAAGCACACATGCCGCACAGCTCCATTTGTGCAAGTGTTGGGCTCACACAAATGGAGCATGTGTGCAAGTGCTCACCTGCTGCTTGCATGAGTGGGGATGCACACTCATGTGAGCACTCACTCACTCCTTTCACAGCTCAGTTCTAAATGACTCCTGGTAGTAGGCAACAGCCTGGGGATTGGGGAACCCTGCTTTGGAGAATACCTTTGAAAAGTATTTGGAAACTTCAGTTGGTTCAAATGGTGACAAAAGTCTAGATTTGTATGTCACCTCTCTTGCGGGAAATGCATTGTCTGCCAATTTGCTTCTTGGTCCCATTCAAGGTGCTAATTATCACCTTTAAAGCCCTACTTAGCCTGGAGCCAAGTCTTTTGAAGGGTGTCTTTTTCCAGTTATAACTGGCCAACCCACCAGAGCAGGAGGCAGGACTTTTATGGGTCCTCTCTCTTAAGGAGGTCTATCTGGTGGGACCAAAAGGGGCCTTCTCCGTGGTGATTCCTTAACCGTGGAACATCATCCCTGTGGAAATAAGATTGGTCCCACTTTGATACTGTTTCGAAAGGCCCCAAAGACATGCCAATGGGCCTGGGGACCCCAAATAATACAGAGCCAATTGAGATTGGTTTGACTGTTGTCATCAGGAGGGCAGAGTGGGGCAGTATTTATTTTGTATTGGGATTTTAGTTCTGCAAACCATCCAATGTCACTGTGGGTTGGAAGGCCATATAAATTTTCTAAATAAATAAATAAAATCTTCAACAATGCTTTATGGAAAGAAATAATCCAATTACATGACCTATGACCTATGCAGATTTAAAAACTTTCAATTCATCTGTTTTAAAATTGTTCTTTTACACTTTGAAAGGCAACACTAGATTTAAAGAGAAAGCAAGGAAGAAAGCCAGAATCTCATCTAAGAATCTTATCGTTGTATTTCTTACTTCAACTGCAATAAGAAAAAACAATGCCAAAAGTCTTAACTCTTATAGAAGTATTAATATCAGTCAAAGTATACGACACCACTTAATATTGATTAAAACAAGTTTATTTCAAAAGATATATTTGTACCTCTAAATATCAAATATAAATTTCCCTATTATTTGTCTACAAGACATACTTGATCAAACAATATGATCTGATTAATTATGGAAAATTTATGATTCAGGATAGTGATTCAAGAACAGTATGTACAGAATTTTAAAAAGACATTGCAATTCTGAAAGTATTTAATACAATGAAATATTTTAATATGTTTTATGTACATTCTTTGATATATTAACATCTGGCTACCTACTATACCTATAAGGTAAAACAATATAATGCAATTAATTTTTTGCAAAGTCCTGAGACATACATCTATTGATTCAAAATGACAGAATCAAAGTCAGTGTAGAAGAATCCTACTCAGACCAAAGATCAATTCAATTTTCTGTCATCAGCCAAATGCCTTTGTGAGTATCATAAACTAGGGATATGTGACTTCTATCAATCTGAGGATGACACCACTTTTTATGTGGTGTATTGACTACTCTCCAGAGTCAGAGTAGATGGATTTTATACTGTTTTGGGCTTTTAAATGGTGAAATAGTTTGCCTTTTAGAAACAAAAGAACTGAAATCTTTGGGACCACTGACTCACAAAAATCATTTTTTGCACTCCTATCATATGCAAAAGATATAAAACTACTTTTAAAACAACCAGTATTTCAAATTATACTGCATCTTGAAATTCATATTCCTCTTCGATTCCTCATGAGCATGATAGAGGTATCATGCTCAATAGCTACTGACAATTCTATCATTTACAAAGTCATAAAAGCCAGTGGCCATCAGTATCTACAGTGCAAATAACGAATTGTTACATGTTGCTACATAATGAAAATAAAGTACTGTCTTTAAAAGTATTGCTATTAGAATATAACAGGTAGTCCTAATTTATTTGATTCTTAGTTTTTTTACAAATTACAAAAAGTATATATATAACATGTAATCAGCATCATTTTGATCAAATGCAGTTCATTTTTAAACTCTAATTGAATCTGTGTCATATTACTGCTTATTTATTCTAAGCGAACTCTTCATTTTTTGTTACAACATGAATAATTTTATGTAATCTATAAACTCGGTTACCATCAGGAAATATTAATTGGAAAGAATTAATTTGAAAAAGAATGAACACAAGGCCAGTTTTATTTTTCTAAATCTTCATAAATTATTGCTGTGACCAATAAAAACACCATATCGACAATATTATTTTATAAATTGTTTTGAAAAGTGTCTCACAAAAACAACTTAACAATTATATTAAAAACTTCTTTAAAACTTTACTGAGTTCTACACATAATTTCCCACAGTAAAAGGTTTAAATTATTAGAACTTTCATTACATTTAATTAACTATACCTACTCAAAATAACTATAAAGGATTACATAAAAAGAAAAAAAGTAAATATATAAATGACTATTACTAAATTTTTAGTATTCTTAAGAATACTTATATTCTATATCATAAGCCACATCAAAAATGTCTGTTCTTGTTATGTTTTCTTAACATTTGCTATACCCTGATGCGAAGTCAAGATAATCCAATAAACAATACAGTACACTGAACAGAAATTGCTTTTGGGTAGAAATATGAAGGACGATAACTGTCAGTTTTGTTCTTGACATGTTAATTTGCTTAATGGAATAATTCAAATGATTACAGAATGCTTTGTATGAAATATTCTCATCTGTGAAGAACTGTTATTAACCCACTATATAATAGTGAACAAAATATTCTTGTTTCATAGAAACAACAAACATTTGCCTCCACTGGACAAATGATCTATTTACAGTTACATGGGGGCTGCCTAACTGACAGCGAGTATGGGTCATTTTTACTCATGGAGCTTAATAGACTGATGATCTCTGCTGACTTGTCTTCCCTTTTAAGATTCGTCTTATCTGAGAAAGAGGAAATAGAAGGGAAAAAGCCCAATTATTCAACAGCAGTTAATACAACATTATTTAAGCCTCACAGTATGCAGTGTGTTCATGACTACGTTGCTTAGTAACATAAATTCTGGCCCCATTTGATATTATAACCTGAGGACTAACTGCAAAATCGCAAGCACAATTGTAGTTTCACTTAGCAACCTCTTGGCTTAATGACCTAGTTGCTAATCCCAATTGTGGTTGCTAAACAAGGACTACCCTGTATTGTATTAACCTGAAAATAACATAAACAGACTGCTTATTGAATTGCTCACTGAATGGCTTCTGTAAAACATTAGATCTTAATTCCCAAGAGAACTATCCATGAAGAACAGAAAGGGTTGACGTACCTATGTCACTATAATTTATACTTTCCAGGTGCACGATGCGGAGCATCTATTTCCCTTTTTTAAGTTACTGAAACTAAAATAGTGCAGCTCATTGATTTATACATGCTATGTAATTCGAAATAGCTTCCCCCTAAAGATGCAAACTAGCCATTTAATGGAATAAACAAAAAACCCTTCTATAATTATAAATTCTCTTTTAGAGTGCATAATTCTTTTACACTCTAAAAGAAACATATGTTTACAAAGCACCTTAGATTTCAAGCCCTGAAAAACATTTTTTCTATTTTTATAAAAAAAACATTAAGAAACTCAACGTAAGGGATGTCTCCCTACTTTTGTAGTTTAATTTTATTTAAGAAAGCAAAATAACTCATCAAAGAAAGCAACATTTTTAACCTGGTTTATTGTAAATATATTATTTTTTTAAAAAATCTAGGTGCACATCTTTTCGTTCTGTAACAGGACTATCATAGGAAAAAAAGAAAAAAGCATGAAGTGTGAAATCTACTTCACATAAAAACAAGAGTTTGCATATCTTTTATCTCTTACCTCAACTCCAACAGGGCTATCAGGAACCAAGTGAACTGGCTGCTCATTTTCCAAATTCCTGGCACTTGGATCAGCTCCTTTGCGCATCAACAAACGAACTGCATCCAGCTGAGTCATTCGATGCTGCAAACTAGCGGCTACGTGGAGTGCAGTATTGCCATTGTAAGCCTAGTTACAAGAGAGAAAAATCATTATTTAAAAGGAGATGAGAAGCAGGTGGATTATTTCTGCAAATAGGAATACCCTAAACTAGACACATGGTTTGTTGTTTATATACCTTGGCATTGATGAAAGACAGACAATTGGGAAGCTCTAAAAACAGTCGAAGGAGTTCCACATTTGCTTCTTCAGCTGCTAGGTGAAGGGCTGAACGGCCGCTTTTACGGTCCTGTCAATGCACAAAAGAAAATGTCCGAATAATATTACACACTGCACATTTAGTCACTGTAAAATGTACAAACACACACAATTAGTCACTGTAAATGAAAACATAAAATTTACTTTGAGGAACAGTTTCTTGGTCTTCTTAAATAGTGGCATTATCTTTGAAATGTTACAGACTGAAGATGAGCCTAATGATTAAACTAGATGAGCCCCAATGGTGCAGTGGTTAGAATGCAGTATTACAGGCTAATTCTGCTCACTGCCAGGAGTTCGATCCTGACCAGCTCAAGGTTGACTCAGTCTTCTTCCATCCTTCCAAGCTCAGTAAAAATGAGGACCCATATTATTGGGGGCAATATGCTGACTGTAAACCTCTTAGAGAGTTCTGTAAAGTATTGTGCAGCAGTATATAAAGCTAAGAGCTATTGTCTAAGCGCTATATAAGAAATTATATAGGAATTCAGGAGTTAGGAGAGTATTTTTATCATTATTTCAGAAATAGAGACAAATATTTGTAGGAATAATATGATCCCTGCAATATTAGTCAACCATTAACTCATTCATGTGCCTTGCTTATTATTCAGTATTGCTCCATTACAAGCTTGGATAGTAATCTTATTTATGAATACTAATTAAAATGAGACTTCTTTTTCTTTTTATGTACTAGAGGAGAAAAAGCAAACTGAAATTTAAAATCGATGTATTATTTCAATAATGTAAAAATATAAACTGTTCTTTTCGCCTAATTCTGGTCACTTTACGTGCAACACATATACATTTAAAAACCTACAGAATATCTACCCAGCAAGAACTCCCAAATATAGAGTTAATATTCCTTGCCTATGAATGTATCACATCACATGGCACATTCTTCTAAATATCTATATCTTCAAACAGATGCAAAACAACAGTATGTGAATCATTTCTCAGGCAAACATCTAATGGTCTAATGTTTCCTTATGTGACTTACTCTGGCTTCAACAGAGGCCCCCATCTGAATTAGATATTTGATTGTATCTGCCAACTTCTTGCTTTTCAACCTTAATTCCTGGACTTCAGGAGTATGCGGTGACTGCTGTCCCTGTAGGTCATGTACCACGGCATTATGAACCACTACTGCACAGTGCAACGCTGTCAAGCCTTAATATGAAACATCTCAGTTAGCAAAACAAAAATCCAAATCACCTTGTTCTGATCAACAATGTATTAAAAAACAATAGTCATTCCAATATCTAGACTTCAGTTTCATTTTATTTGCTATCCATAACTTAAAAGGAATTTTAATCTATGCTCTAGTTAGTGACATGCAATAGAGAAAGAATTAAGAACTGGCAGTTGAAGAAATGCATGTATTTTTATTCATTAACTTCATATTATTTGATAAGTTTGTCTATGTACACAACTATAATTAAGAATATAGTTATGATCTACATCTAGATGAAAGAGAAAGGTTATAGGTTTATGTTTAAACAAAAAATAAATAAATGTTTGAATACTATTTCTGTTTGCTTTTACAATCTATTCTGACACTGATATACAAGAAAAGAGATTCTTTTACAATCTCTCCATCAGCCTTTCTCAACTTGGGTACTCTCCAAATATGTAAACTTCAATTCCCAAAATACAGGCCTCTTCTATAGATATTATTTAACCAGCTTATCTAGGTTAATATAGCATTATCAACGTAGCATTATTAAGCTCAATTAACTAACAATGCACTAGACAAGGTAGAAGGGATTTAGTGTGGGATTACATTTAAGCTATTTCCATAATTTATTTTATTTAAAAATGTCATTAACAAGAGTAAACATGTGTGCTATACAACATGCCAAGTACAAGTTCTGAGCATCGGTACTGAAATCTGAACATTTTTATTTGTGTAGTTTATCCACTTAACACACAATGTAGGAGTATTAGCTGCTTACCCTCATAATTTGTTCCTTCCAAATCAACATATTGATTGCTTACAATGGCTCCTTTTTGGATTGCCTGAAAATGAAATGAGAACCTATATTAACTATATATGCAACAGTAACTGAAATCTGAAAGCATGAGATCAAATTTATATAATTCAGAAAGTTTATGACATTACAAATATGGTAATATTTGTATAACAATTTGTTAAAAAAAGCACTTTCAAACTAGACAATTCCTATTTGTGGTCCATTGTCCTTCAGTGTATTAGAATTACAATTCACAGGAGGAAAACCCTGACTATCACTTGAAACAAACAATTATACAATAACCAAATATGTCCTCAGAATTGCAGAGATAATTGTTGCAATGTTCTTGTTTGCTTTTTTTATTGTGTGTAGCGGAAGGAGGTATGAAATGGCGAACGTAATTAATTTATGGCAGCCACACTGCATTATCAGTCAGTCAGTCGTACTCCATTTGCAGGAAAGGAAGAAATGCAAAATTATTTTTTCTTGTGTTTTAACATGGGGTTGGAAACGTTATACATCATATTATAATACATTACAGACTTCGAGCTCCTGAGCAATTAGGATCAAACTGGATAGTAAAGTTCAGTTAAAACTATATTTCTAAATAATGTAAATAAACTTAACAGAAAATATGCTATATTAAATCCTTAATGTATAATTAGGTTTTGAGATGTATTATGCATGCTAATAAAGAGAAAAGGGTAAATGCAATGGTTCAGCTTTTAATTCAGATGTCCCACCTGAAGGACTTGTGCATGACCCTTCTCAGCACACACATGCAGTGGAGTTCTACCCCAGCAATCTGTAGTATTCACTTGTGCCCCAAGACTGACCAGATCCTGGACAATAAGGTGTTGATTTGCAGCCACAGCTACTTGCAGGGCACTCTAGAATAACAAAAAGCAGATGTATTAGACACAGTAATCTTAACAAGGAATGGCAATTAAGAAAACAAACCACATAAAAGCCTTTTCAATGAAGTAAAAACATTTTAGAGAACACCTCCTTAATGAAATCAGCTTGGTCTGATTTAGCAAATAATTCTGGAACATATAGAATGCACACTAACTTTCCATTTTCATATTAAAAGACAATCTAAATAGGGTTTAGTAAGAAAATAAAGGAAATAATCATGGATATAAGGTGGGAATTTGCTAGGCTGAGATAATCACCTGGCCATTGTGTTCTTTAATATCCAACATATGCAGGGCTGCCATCTTCCTTGCCAGCACATAGGAAACTGCCCGTCGTCCCTGGGCAACCGCAATGTGGAGAAATCTGTAGGAAAAAATAAAAATTAACACAATATTTAAATCTGACAAACATATCATATCCATTAAGATGTTTTAAAAATATGCTTCACTCTAAAAAGCCATTGAGAAAATCCCTATGGAAATTGCTGACAGCAAAGACTTATTAAGGTAGCATTATCTTCCAATGTATTCTTTCATTTTATCATATTTAGTCACGGTGCCAGATGTAACAGAATAACACAATTGGAAGTGATCTTGGAGGTTTCCTAGTCCAACCCCATGCTCAAGCTAGAGACCTTATATCATTTCAGACAAATGGTTGCCCAATCTCTTCTTAAAAACCTCTCCAGTGAGGGAGCACCCACGACTTCTGAAGGCAAGCTGTTCCACTGATTAATTATGATGTCAGGAAATTACTTCTTATTTCTAAGTTGGTTCTCTCCCCTTAATTAGTTTCTATCCATTGCTTTTGTGCTGCCTTCAGGTGCTTTAGACAAAAGGTTAATGTTTGTGGCAACCCTTGAGATATTGGAACAGTGCTATCATGTCACCCCTAATCCTTCCTTTCACTAAACTAGACATACCCAATTCCTGCAACCGTTCTTCATATATATAGCCTCCACTTCCCTATCACCCGTTTCTCTTCTCTTCTCTGCAGACGTCAGTATCATTAATGTACTACAGAGCTTTTTGTTCAGTCAAATGAATGGCAGCCTAAAGGTGTCTAAACAAAAAATGCCGATTCACCATTTCTCCTTCTGCAGTAAGTGATATCTGGACAATACTCACGTGTCACCATCAGAATCTTTAGCAAGAATCTGGTCTTGAGAGATGATAGCCATTTTGTTTTCTTCCTGTTCCACTTGCCACTGGAAAAATGATTTGCCCAACTGACTTGTGCTGCCTGTACTGCTCTGAAGTTGCAAAGATATATCTGAAGAAGACAGAGATAAACCATGTTCCTCAAGACCCCTGGACATGTTATCTGAGACTTGGTTGAAATTCTGAGAGCAGCTGCTGGCTTCAGTTTGCTGGAGGCCACTGGGAATTGCTTGAGGGAGTGGATCAGAGATGTTGTCTGATCCTTCCGAGTCATTTAAAAGTGAAGCAAAACTTTCTGTGGTACAATATGGCCGTTCTTGGCTGTCAAAAATGTTTTGCTGATATTCAGAGGAATGGCTGCCTGCAGAGTGAGGCCTGTATTCCAGCAACGGAATACAATGCTGGGACATATCCTGTTGTTGTTGTGTAGGAGAAAACTGATAATTCTGGGACAGTTCCAGTATTGGAGAAGAGTTGCTTGTTTGGAAAGGTTGGTATTTTTGAACAGGCGAAAAAGCTGGTGCTCCAGCCATCTCTTGATATTGGTGTTCCCCTGGAGAGTTGGGATTGACCATGCTGTGAAGCCAGCTAACTTGTACAGTGTTCAGAGACACTGGGCTGGATTCATTCTTAATATTGATAATATTCTGCAGCATATCACAGCTGCTATCTTGCTTAGGCTCATTATTATAGGGATCCTCCATATTATTATCCATGGAAGTTGGTGTCTGCGGAGGTGTCTGAAAGATAAGGGGTACAGATTTTAAACTGATCTGATTGCATCTTGTCTTAAAAGACAGTTGGAAGCTGTATAGCAATGTGAGAATGAGTATGAAAAAACTCCATTAAAAATACTTACCAAGAACTGAGGTTGCAAAATAGCTGTTCGTTTGTAATACACTCCATCAGAAAGACAGTCTGGAGCTTTTCTTTTCCGATTATGAGTCAATATATTTTTTAGTTCTACTGAAAAATAAGCAGAATTCATAAGTCTATGGCACAGCCCATTTTTCTAATACTCAAAGACAAACTCAAGGAACAAATGAGACAAAAAAATGTACCTGTATATGGATCATGTTTCATCAATGTTCCTTGTGCCTATTTAAAAAAAATGTTTTTATATAATTAAAGTACTCTTATTTTATCATGAGAATATTTACAGAAATATAAGTATCCCATATGAACTTTTAATATATTTTTTTCAGAAACAGCACAAATTTTAATTATAGTTTTTTCAATAATTACATTCTACTATCTTCAAACATTTTTCTCACAGTATTTATTTCAACCAAAAGACATTAAAACTTCTGAATATCAAAAGAGGTTAAAAATGTAATCTATTTATTTCAGTATTAAATAAAAGCGTAAACAGGATAACTTAGAAAGTCTGTGTACACAGATATCTTACAAAACATTCATAATCATCACTGGGATACATAGTTTTTCAGATCCTTATTAATTTCATTGAATGAACGGAAAACTTTTCAATATAAAATTGAGGTATGTTAACAATGAATGTAATTAAACTGTCTCTGTTTAAACCTACAGCTACCACTTTTCAAATAGAAGGATAATAAATGAATATAATTAAATATTTTGTACAATTCACTAATTCTAACACTTGAAGCAATGCCCAACATGGTGCATTTGCGGAATTAATAATACAAAGAAAATGCTTTGGATAACAGAGCTCCCTAGAGGCTGAAAATGTTCTGTTATAGAAGGCTAAGACATGGCTAAGAAGATACTCGTTACTTCCTTTTAACTCTCATTTTTATATTGTTCAAAATTGCTGGTCCTCCTATAGAAAAAAGAGCTCATCTATGCAGAAAAAAGAAAACTTTGAATAAGAAATCCCAAAATATTCTAATGAAGTTTGAAATATTCAATGCCACAGAATGCTAAACAGTTGTTGGGAAGAATAGAAACATCTGGGGAAAAAATCTATTTGGAATCTGGAGTAAGATTATTGTGTTGCAAATGCCACCTATTCTAAATTAAATTAAAACTCTAAGTCACTTCCCACTTCTAGGCAAAATAAGGAATGGGTGTTATTTACCAACATTGAAAATTACCAATAAAAATACTGAATTAGTGACTTGAGCAAATGCATGCTTTACATTTTCCCATTAAAAAAAAGAATGATCCATTTTAGGTATAATTTGCAATTCTCATTCAGTGACGAAGTATTTTTAAAAATTGTATATTTGTTTTTTAAAGGCCATGCAAGCTATATATACATACATAAAATACTAGTTTTGATTCTGAACAGCACTTATGAAAACATACAACACAGACCTTTAATTCCTCAATTCCATAATCTGTAGACATCTGCTTGCTATTTCTAAGATGCAACAACAATTCTTTCACAGAATTTTTTACACGAACACCTTGGAAAGGTCCTCTTTGTTGCTTTCCTCCCCCCATATGTTGTTCAGCTGTTAAGACACAAAATTAAAATAAAATCATGACCCAAACAGAAGATTTAAGAAAAAAAGAGAATTCTTATAAATTCACTCTAAGCAAGAAACAACTAATTACTAATTAATATTTCAATTAGATTTTTTCCTTAAAAATGAATCAAAATAGTAATTTCTTCTCCCAATTATCTTTCTCCCAAATCCAGATATTCTAAAATTTTGGGTTGTGATTATCAAAGGATTCATGAGCAACTTAGAGAATCCATTTATTTCCCCAAAGCTTTTCAAGGGTTCTGCAGGCAAGGCAGGAATGAGAAAATTCACATCACTTTGTCTGGGCAAGCTTTCAGTGGGCTTATACAAGCAAAACCAGGAGCAAGTTCTGAGAGATAAACCAATGCATTTAGCCATCTTCATGGAGATGTTATACAAAATCATTTATAATTTTAGGGATTAGTAGTTTTGCAAAGATGGAGAAATCAGAAAGCTGTGAGTTCTAGTCCTGTATTAGGCACAAAGCTAGGCCACTCATTTTCTCTCAGCCCTAGTAAAAAACTACTTTTGAAAAACTTGCAAGCAAACGGCAGGGACTTAAGCAGGCAGTCTCCAAGAAACAAACACAATTAAATAGAAAGAAAGAAAAAGATGGAGGACCCCCATGTAATATTTTAATAAGAATGGAGAAATTCCTACTCAAAACCATTAAGCATTAAAATGACTGTATAAATAGATGTTCAATATTACTTGCATAAGTCCCCTCCATAGTTAAACCACCTGTCAAAAATATGTTCTTCCATAAGATTAGTTGCAAATATTTTATTTGCCCTCTTTAATGACATCAACCCTTTAAACACGCATTTTGAAGCATAAAAAACAGAAGTGAAAAGAGGAACAATAATGCACATCAACCCAAGAGAGAAGCAGTGATCTAATTTTAAAAAGTACAAATCAGATTTTCTACACAGTCTACCTATTATTTAAATTTTTTAAAAAACTGATTTCCCACAGATTTGAAATTTCTGGATAAGAAAAGCAACCCCAACTTAAGAATAATTTCCCCTTTAGAAATTTTAATAGAATTTCCCTCATCCCATCAAAAGAAACCCAGAAGTATCTGAACACGTCTCTCAGGATTCAGTTTCAGAACAGAAACAAAAAAAAAATCAAGAATCAAAGCAGATGAAATACTTCAGTCAGTAAGATTACACAAAGCAAACTTCATAAAGATATAAGATAATATGAAATACAAAATCAAATGACAATGGTAGCAGCAAAATTTATAAAAGTTAATTGGTGAAGGACTTCAAATTAATATATCTTTGTAAAGATATACCAAATAGACTAGCTTTAATATAACTTGTACAAAAGGTTTAAAAAATCGTTACTACATTGAAAGTCTACAAAATTTCACTATTTCCAAAATATTTTAAAGGAAGGAAAGCTTTGCTCAAGAACATTGTAGAATCAGATTTCATTTGTCACTGTACAAATTAACCATAAATGTTCTCAGTTGCATACCACAATTTATATCATGAGCATAAAAAGTAGAAGTAACATCAGCAACAGTCACTCCTAATTTGAAGTTTTAGTCTTGAAATAGGAAAGCTAGCATTGTTTAAAAAGCTGTCTATTTCTCTATATATTTGGCACACAGTTTTAGCCATATTGGGCTCTATAGAACAGATAGATAAAAGTGAAATGTTTCAACTGAAAGCAAAGCTTTCACTCTTCACAAAGTGATATTGTGTCCCAACGTCAGAATATAATTCCTTATATATTTTTTTCTGTATTGTTAATTGTACGAAATTTATCCCTTTTTTATAGTAAAATGCCAATCAACTTTTTTTAAAAAGCATATCATCTTATTTGCTTGCTCCTTATGCCGTCATCAGTTAAAAGAATTATCAAGATACGCTAAAACTGATAAAGGTAAATATATTTCAAACTCTACTTTTAGCAAATGTAAATCAATAAACAATTTACAGGAGAATTCACTGTGGGGCATAGTACTCAATAAATTATTTTTCATTTTCAATATAATATATTAAGATACTATCCAATATCAGATAATGAATACTGAAATTGCTGGTAAATTTAAATCCACAAATTTAGCTCAATATCAACACATTTTTTTTCATTTTCTCTTTACAACAGACACCTTCTGCTAACGCTGACAGCAGCCATGAATGTCATACAGCTGGGGAAGGAGACAGAGTGAATTCCATAACTTTAAAAACACCTTCCACAAATGGTTCCGTGAAAGAAGCCAAGCAATTTTAGAGGCTAAAGCTAGTCTTGGAAAGCATTTGCCAACACATTTAGTATATACAGCGTTATCCATTACATAGCTACTTTAAGTATTTGGATGCTTAAAAATTAACTATTTGGCACATTATTCAATTATTATTCAATCCATCTGTTTTCTAACATGTTCATATCCAATGAAATACATGATCTGACTTACATATAATTTTAGAGACTTGTAGGCAAAACATTATGCAAAGTAGGCTTACTCCACTGAAATATAGGTAGATGCGCCATGGACAGAGGAAACAGGCACTTTTAGATGGGCAGCTGCATAGATGGCGATGAGCAACACCAAAAAAACCAAGACATCCTTCATTCTGGACATCCCACTAAATAGCTTATCCAAGGCCACTCTTTTTAACTAGCTTATAAAAGAAGCTTGTATCGTGTTAATCAAGGACATCAGACACATTTTCCGCAGAAAGTAAGAACCTGAACAAGTGTTTGATAAAGGGAGGGTGAGGATGGGAGAGGGAGAGGGAGAGAGGCAGAGGCAGAGGGAGAGAGATGGATGCAAACCTCAAGGTGCCTTTTCAAGAGGCAACTGGACTTTTTTTTAAAGACGTTTTGCTTCTTGGATGAGAAGCGAAACATCTTCAAAGAAAAAAACAAACAAACCAGATAATACTGCTGCCTCTTGAAAAAGCACCTTTGGGACAACCGTGACCTGGATGACTGAGAATCTCCATAGATATATCAATGCAAACGTGTGCACACACTCACCACGACAAAGTGGGCAGACCATTATACAAACGGCCTTCCCTAACCCGTCAGAATACATTGCACTACAACTCCCATGACTCCCCAGGCGATTAGGAACTGTAGTCCAACGTAATTGAACGGCTACACCGACATTGCTGGGACAGCCATCCATCAACTAGACCGAAAACCTTAGGACGACGAACCTAACCCTGCCGGAGCAGCGGGCGTCGCTTTTGGGAAAGCCGGAGTAAACGCCCTCCGCCCAAAACTTATTTCAGGGGCTACGCCGGATCGGCCGCCAGGTGTGTCTGTACCTTCTCCAGTCGGGCGTGCGGCGTTCCGGGAACAGCGCCTCTTCCTCAAGTAGATGCCACCGGTACCGCCATTGGCCGAGGTCTCCGAGTCAGAGCCTGGGGATCCCGGAGCGGAGGGAGTGGGCGAGCAACTGCCTTCGCTGGAGCGAGGGGAGGCTCCATAGAAAAAGGCCAAATTGAACGGGCTGCTCAGAGAGCCGGAATCGTCATCTAACCCCATGTCCCGGCTGTTATCCACAATCATGGCAAGGGTCGCGCAGGAGCTAGCAGGAGAGAGAAACTGGCGCGAGCAGCCGAGCCTAAAGCCAACGCCTTGGCCTCAGCAGACCGAGTTGAAACGTCGAGAAGTCGGAGGCGGGCGCGGCAACTCTTATAGCGGTCTGCAAAGTGGAGGTGCAGGGGGAGGGAGGCGAGGAAGGCAGGGCAAAGCTCTCTGACCGCCCTAGGGGCAAGTTGGGCGCGGCTGCGTGGAGAAGCGGCAGTTCCAGTAAATGTATTGCGTAGGTTCTGTCAACAGCGTTTGGTTGACTCGTGACTCGCGACCTGGTAACTTAGGAAACCTGGGATGAGCTTGGCCCGAAGCCGAGTCCGCGGACGGGAGAAACGCTTCCGGTGGCAGAGCCAGTTAGCCAAGTCCGAGTTTGATTTTCTTCTGCGTTAAATTAGCCAGCGCTTGTCTTCTCTCTCTCTCTCTCTCACGGCTTCTAAATAAACGAGCGGCAGCTCAGACTTGCCACTTCTTAACTAGGACTAAAAAAAAAAACAGGAGAAGGAGCCGTAACTTTGACTTTCTGGATTGTAACAGCGGACAGAAGAAAACGATCTGTACGGCAGATCTGGCTGTTAACCGAAAGGGAATCGTATGAAAACGCCCGTCCCCAAGGGACGTCAATCTCTAGTCTTGTTCAGACCGGGAGGAACAGCAGTAGACGCTTCGAAGCAAGATTCCCGCTTGAAACGGGAATTGCTCTCATTCTTTTGTGATGGCTTTTTAACTTTCTGCCATAAATTACCAATCAAAAATTCCTGGTTTCCTGTGGGCCTGTTTATGAGCCCCACCTTGCCTCGAAGAAGTCTGAGTTCCCGTATAATGCTAAGCTACAGTTGACTGAACCATAGGCTGCTTCTATTTTCAAGAAGTTGAAATTGGGACAAAGATCGTGATTCAGTGGGCATGTGCTGGCAAAGGCATGCTTCCAGGCCTTGGTATTGCTTTGCTTGGGCAGAATCCGTGCCTCCTATTTTCTGGGGCTTTTCTCTAAACTAGTTGTGGTGCCAAGTACTGGTGTCCACACCAGCCTTATTGAATAAACTGCAATTAACTGGGGTCTTACCATACGCTATGGCAGAATCAAATTTATCTTGTCACAGTTCAGCACAGTTTGTTGGTATAGCATGTAACTATTAGCTATAGTCTGGCAGTAGTTTTTTAATCCCCAGAACCTGACATGTCTCTTCTACTTGCCTGTAGTGCGTGCCCTGCAAAAACTATAATCAACTATTACTAAATATATATATTAAAGTGTGCTTGTATAATTATATTTCACTGCCACTTTGCCTTTAAGTTGCTTGCCATTATTGTCCTATATGTGATTTTACAACTCATGTAAAGAAGGGTGTGAGTTAAATCTCAGTTATGATTTCAGATGTCTAACCAAGTCTTCCAAATAACCACTGGTATTTTCTTTCTTTTAGAAATTAGATTTCTCCTTCCTGGTACACAGAGTAAGAAATAAATGTGATTCCATTGCTAAGATAACAGGATGATTTTTGGTAAATCTCCAGTGTGCACTCTGACAAATTGGAAAGGCAGCCTATATAATTAGATTTAGCTCATACAATATTTTTAAAAAATCTTATGTACTGCTCAAAAAGGAGGAGGCAGTGGATGAACAGTGCAACCAAGATGGTTCTTCTCCAGAAAGGCACAGTATGATCATTTAAGTTAGAGCAATGTATCATATGGTAGAACCCTTTATTGCTGTCCTGGAACCCTCAATGATAACTGTAGAAACTTGTCAGCATGATTTCCTATAATTTTGAAGCAGTAAATATTCCCTCAAAACCCTCAAAACTTAAAGTCCTCCAGACAAACAGGAAATAAGTAGACATCCCGACCGTCTATATATGTGAGATATGATTATGAAAAGATTGCATGCCAACATTTTAGCAACTAGACATTCTTCCCAGTAGCTATAATTGTATAGTTGTATAGTGTTGCAGGGAAAGAAAAAGGAGATACGTTCTAAACCATGCCTTCAGACGTACACCAGGAAAAAATGTGTTTACAAGATTTATAAATGATGTCATGCCAGGGTTTAGGCAATGTACAAAATCAAACTGATAAAAAAACAAGCTGTAAGCACAGCAGGCAATAAAGATATGGCACTTCCTTTACCTGCTTAATCACCAAAAGCTTTCCAGAAAAACAAGATTTTAACTACAGTATTCTGTAAAACAATGTTTCTCAACTTAACTTTAAGTTATATAGACTTCAACTCCCAGAATTCCATACCTGTGTTGGCTGAGAATTTGGGATTTGAAATCTACGATACACATGAAAGTTGCTAGGGTTGAGAAACACTGTTTTAGAAGGCCAGAAGGGTAGAGATTGGTCCTTTCAGGGGCAGGCTGTTCCAAAGGAACAAAAGAACAGAAGAACAAACTGAATCAATAGTTCCCACCAATGGAAAACAGCAATTTTACTATGCAACAAACTCAAATTTTGCTCCAGTTTGAGAGGAACAACTGAAAATGAAAATTTTCCGGCTGTCAAAATCAAGTAATGTTATGAGGTAAATCCAGAAACCAGAATAAAATCAAAAAAAATATTTTAAAATGCCACTATTAGTGTTAGAGACTAAATTGCTCAATGCACCTAGTAAAAATCACTAGTATGATTCGTATTTACTTCACAGTTCACATGTGTGGAACCAATTCTTGGCTCTGAGTTATCTTTTCCATCATTCCACTTGATTATAAGCTTGAAATATCAAAACTTGAAAATGTGAGAAAAATAAATAATAAAGACTTAATTTATAAAATAATTTGTGAGTGTATGTAATTTTTGAGCAGGCTTCCAAAGTTTTGTATCTGATAGTACATTTAATAGCATGGTCCTAAACAATATAAGCCTGGGTCTTTGAGACCCTAAATGGAAAAGTGAATGCAAATTCTGCAAACAATTAAAGTTATCTCAAAAAAACAAATGTCTTAAACTAGAAAATCCTATCCTCTACCATGAATAAAGCAGAAAATCCTGACCCATTTCATATGCATTATGTGACGTCCTGGTAACCATCATCAGAGCTAAATCTTCCCCTGCCCTATCCCAAACTATTAACTTCAAACTTGCTTATTACAAGTTATTTAAAAATAATAACTTGTGCACCAGTTATGCTCCTTGGGTCAGGAGTCCCTGTGCTCAATCATTCAAGCCATGATCATGTCAAGCCTGAACTACTGTAATGTGCTCTGCATAGGATTACCCTTGAAGAGCATTCAGAAGCTACAATTGGTGCATAGTGCAGAGGTGCGAACAATTCTTGGAGGCCCTAGAGTGGTCCATTTTAAACCATTGTGCATGCTGCACTGGCTGCTGGTTTGTTTCCAGGTGCAATTCAAAGTATCAGTTATCACCTTTAAAGTCTTGCATGGCATGGGTCCAGGCTACCTGAGGAATCATCTCACCCCAATGGGACTGCCCTGCCCCAGTCATGCAGCAGAAGAAGCATGCTGTAGGAGGACAGCCTTCTCTGCCAGGGCTCTTGTCCTTCTCTCCTTCCCCTGGGATGAGATCCGCTCCCATCCCTCTGACCTTCCATAAGGGCCTTAAGACCTGGCTCTGCCAGCCGGCTTCGAGGCCCAATGAAGGAGTATCATACTGGAGGTGGTGGATGGACCAATAGAAGATCTCCCCCACCTATTATGCGCTCTCCCTCCCCATCTTGTAATTATAATTTATATTTTATCAGAAATATTTTTATGGTTTTATTGTTTTTAATGTTGTAAGCCGCCTGGAGTTCCCTTGGGGCAACATGGACAGCAAACAAATAATCAAAATAATAGAATTTTTAGTACTGAGTTAAATCACTAAATACTTGATTATCATAATTATTGTCACAAATTTTATTTAACTGTAGCTACTTTGGCATTCATTTTTATAAAGTATGAACATACTTTATTGCTTAGGTCTCACTTTAGGTATCAATTTTTTAAAAAGGACTTAATCCATTCAACAGAGCATGTCATGGCTTATCTTTCAGTATCATCAGGCTTTAGCTTTATTCAACAACTCTAGGTAAGGTAGAATTTCTTTGTCTTAATACTTTATTTCTTAGTTCCATATTTTATGATGCAGGGTACCAGCCAGCATTGTAGTGTTGTGTGGATAGTTAAAATAATATACAGAAAATACCTGGAACAACCTGTAAAAATTGTTATGTATTAAATAGTTCCATGCTGAAAACATTTCTCCTGCATCGTTTTCATGGGGCTTTAAAATTTGAGGGGTGGACATTTTTTCATCTAGCACAGGGGTGTCAAACTCACATCGTCACGGCAGTGTCACATGACGTATCGGGACTTTTTCCCCTTCGCTAAACCGGATGTGGGCGTGGCCAGAGCATGACACATCTGGCCCGCAGGCTGGGAGTTTGACAGCGCTGATCTAGAATTTCATTGGTTTTCCAGGCTGCCTGACCTAAAAAAAATGGGAAAATTCCATATATTATTTTTCTTTACACTTTAATTAAACTTTGGAGAGCTGATGTATCTACAAGTACAAGCAAAACCCTGTTATTTAATTAAATATGGTGTATGCAACCATGTAGTCAATGCCCCCGTTTTGTGTGCATATGATGTGTGTGATATTTTAAAAAGGGCTGGGACTTTGATCACCTGCTTTTTGACTTTTTGTGTGTGTAATGAAGGCTGCCTAGACTAACAGATTTTTAACAGCCCTTCATACAGCTCTATGCATGCTCACATGATCACACTGTAAACCATAAGTCTGTATGTATTGCTCAACTTACTTAAATACAGTATAAGCCTACCTCCATCTATAACTTCAGTTTAAATGGTGATATTTTAACCAACAAGAAACTAATTATTAGCCCTTTATTGCTTAACAGAATCACTACCATTTGCTACACATTTCTTCTTAAGCCATTGTGAAAGAACTCCACACTTTGTCTCTTCAGCAAGACCCTGCTCATCTTTTATACCTCTTCATTTGTGTCTGATAAGATGCTTACAAAAGTATTCATCAAACCTGGGAAAAGGGGGAAGTCCCATGGCAACGTATCTGGGCTAAATGGCAGATGGGAGTAGGATGGGATAGGAAGGTGAGATCCAGCTATGCAACTGCATCTTGGGTAGTTCATTAGATGTGAGGCGTAGCATTGCTGTGTCCTTATGCTCCCAAATTGGTTTAAATGTGGTTTCATTTTTTGAAATAAAAGAACTAATGCAAAAGAACACTTCCGAATTCAAAGTACTGTAATCTACCCTTGTATATCCCCATTCACTTAATTCTATAGTAGGGATACAGATGCAAACAAAGATTACTGATCATGTTGTCTATATAGTTCAATATAAGTTTAAAAAGTAGTAGACAAATACACACAAACATATATAAACATGCATACATATACACACATGATCTTAACCAAGCTTTGGGGTTTCTTTATGGAAATATAAAAGTCCATACTATCAAAAGTAGAATGCATTCATAATCAGTAATGGTAAGTCTAATGGTTGAATGTTTGCTAACTTTGCAGAAGTGGAAAGTGTTTATGCTTGTGCAAATTGGAGTGCCCGATTTTTATTGATACTCTTACTTTTTTCAGTCCTTGATACAATATAATTCTAGAAAAAAATCCAAATTTAAGGATTTTTTTTTCCAGCAGCATAAAGAATTGCAGTGGGAAAATCAACAAAATTCAGATGTCCAGAGCTGAGCTTTCCACAAATGCAAAGTCATCACTAATTATACATCATTGTCTACACAAAAAAAACAGATTAGGGTTAGGAAAAAATAAATCTGTGTAGAAAAGGAACAGCTAAAAACTTACGTAAAATCAGTGTATGTTAGAAATTTTACTTTTATTTTCTATTTTTCAAAGTAACATTAAGTTTAGGAAAAAATACCAGTCAAGATTTTTTATTATCAATAATTAACAGATTTTGTTAGAGTTGACAGTCCGTAAGAAACCCAGTGCATGTGGAGATGTGGGTGAGATGAGTTTGCGCTATGCACCAAGATTCATTAATACCAACAAGGAATCAAAGGTGGCAGTTGTTTGCGCAAATCAATCATTAATCAAGGCTATAATTCACCAGAAAGTGATCTTAGCACATGAAGCTTCATAAAAATGGGAGTCCTATGAAGGCATGATACATCTTTGTTTTAAACATGGACTAGAAGAATTGAATACTTTCAAAGAGAGATTTGTCCTCCAATATCAGTGCTATGTAGCAACTGGAGGTCAGATTCCTAAATGGGTACCCACACAGAAAGAACTATTACAGTTGCATAAGAAAATTGCACCTCTTTCTCTCAAGAAATACTTTCAAGTACCAATTTAGCATTTATATGTTTGATCAGCATAAGCTTCCAGTGGAATGATGAAAATAAAGTACAGCTCATCATGTCCCAAATATGCTTTTTCCAAGAGGCAACTGGACTTTCTTGTTGTTGTTGTTTTAAAAAAAAACATTCTGTTTCTCGTGCAAGAGGGTTCTTGGATGAGAAGTAAAACATTTTCAAAGAAAATACCAAGAAAGTCTGTTGCCTTTTGGAAAAAGTACTTTTGGGACAACCATGACCTGGATGATTGAGAATCTCAATAGACTACCCTACCTTGTGTAAAGCCACCAAGCTAAGCACATCTTGTCCAGTGACGAATTCAAAGCCACATTTGTTTATTCTCCCTTTTACTAAGTTGTTACAATATTTCCATTTCCAAGGTAACTCCCATTAACTCACAAAAGTAGCTAGTAGCTGCATGACATTGAAGTCTTCATGTTGGAAAACAGCCCAAACAACTTTGCTTATTATGACTTTGAACAGCATGTGCTACTTTTATCAATGAACTAATTATATATGAGCTAAATCAACTGATAAGATTTTTTTATTGACACCCTACAGGAAATGTCACAACAATGTTCCAAAGTAGATGCTTTACAATTAGCAAATATTACATTATCAACACAAATATTTGCTAGACCAAAGCAATTGTCACTGATGTCAGCGTTCTTTTTTCCAAGTTAACGTAACAAGCTAAACTACACAAAAACAACTGCTATAACCTTATCACTGAAGAATGTCCTCAGTAGTGAAACATAATACAGGTAATACAGGTAGTCCTCAACTTACAACAGTTCATTTAGTGACCAAGGTTACAACAGCACTGAAAAAGGTGAATTATGACCGTTTCTCACACTTCTGACTGTTGCAGCATCCTCATGGTAACATGATCAAAATTCAAACGCTTGGCAACTGATTCATATTTATGATGGTTGCAGTGTCCCAGGGTCATGTGATCATCTTTTGTGACCTTTTGAGAAGCAAAATCAATGGGGAAACCAGTTCCATTTAATAACCATATTACTAACTTAACAAATGCAACAATTCACTTAACAACTGTGGCAAGAAAAGTTGTAAAATGGGGCACATTCAACAAATGTTTCACTTAGCAACATAAATTTTGGGCTCAATTTTGGTCTTAACTCGAGGACTACCTGTACTGTTGAATTATGGATTATAGAAGCAGAGGTACAGTTATTGTTTTCCAAAGTGCAAAATATTTGGATACCAAAAGGGCATTATTTATATTCTAATGACTGAACTATTCCCAACATCACAAGTACCACTTGCAGAGAAGCAAAGTTAGAAGGCACTATGTATACTATGAAAACAAAAGAAATAAATTATCTGAAAATATAAAATTTTTATATCAAAATTCATAACTCTCATTTTTAAATTTTTCAATATTCATACCAAGCCATAAAGAGTAACATTTATTGTATTGCATGTTTGGTTGAACCACAGACCATCATTATCAACAAAATGGTGTCACAATCACTATTTTTATTTCATTTTGTTGCTACAATGAAGTAGCATAGCTTTTATTTAATGTAATTTTAAACTGCATAAAGACTTATGGTTCTACAGTTTGTTTTGTTTCAATAAGCCCTAGCTCTCATAGTGACATTATGTACATGGCTACTCTAGAGGTCAGGAGCTGCTTCAAACACATAGTAACAATTGCAGTCAGAGACTGTCTGGAAAACTTATGTAATTGCCTTTAAGTAATTCTCTTATGGAATACTTAAGTAATTAAGTAAGATTTAGGAACCAGGTAAAATCCATTGCTTTGATATTGCCACTGCGATTTATATGGGAATGCAACCCTGAATTTAAGTCAATCCTTCCCTGGGGGCCAAGGGAGGGAGAATTAGATTGGAAAAAAAAAGGTTTCTGTTAATTCTACTCTTTGAAGCATGTTATTTGGATGAATATATTTCAGATATTCTGGAAAAGCAGAGAATTTTTAAAATAACAAATGCAACTTCTGGGAAACCAATAATATATTTTGCAGCTACTTTAGACCAGTTATCTTAGGTAGCTGAAACTGTAATAAAAATTCAAACAAATTTATACTGATAACAAGTTTCTTGATTGGAAGGAGGAAATTGAAATAATTGAACCAACATGATTCCGATAATGTCCAGGAAGAGAATATAATTTCACCTAGATGATCTCCTCCATAAAAAATGTGTTCATGATATTTCTAATGTCATTACATAGCTACTTTTGTACAAGAGTCCAAAGTAGCCTAAGAAATGTTCATGGTGGTATTTGCATATGGAAATAGAATTGGAGCCTCTGTTTTTGGCTTGAGATATTTTCAAGCTCCAGGTTCAGTCTTAGGAGATGTAATGCTACACCAGAAGGTTTCTAGGCATATATATTTTCTTTACCAGTTAGTACTCAGAACAAACTTTTATTTGCCAACCCTACATTCATAGTATTAATTTTGAGTGTCATCATCCCTCCTTAAAGGAATAAGATGTTTCAAAGAATCAAGAACCAGTTGGAATAACTAATGCCTTATTAGGTGGTTCTAATCTGAAAGGGCTTTTTTCTTACTGCCTTCTACCATCTTTATGAGTCAATTTCCAATAATGTGAAGTTTTCCACATAACCACACTTGCATACCATGAAAACTTTATGGGCTGTATTTCGGCTTGTCGTTTAATTATGAAAGGAATGGAAATCCTGGAGCAACAACAACAACAACAAAAATATCATCCAACCGTAGGTGATAAAAACAGTGACAAGAGTACAAGAGAAAACCTGTCTTTCTTTTTTTTCATCTTGATGGGACTGAGACAGAAGATTTCTGATCTTTTGTCATGGATCTTTGGTCTAATCTAGTGAGGCTCTTTTAATGTTATTGTAGATTGACATGTGACAAAGTTCAAATGGTGAGATAGAATCACTGGAGTGTGTTCTGACCTGGCTCCCAAACACGACAAGCATGCTGTTTGTAGCTAAACGTTCCCTTTATTAGGAGCATCAGCAGCCCCAGCCCAGAGTCTCTCTCTCTCTCTCACACACACACACAGCAGGCTAACAAAGTCTCTAAGTGTCTGTGGAAAGCAAAGCTCGCTCACTTTTCCTTTGAAATGGCCCCAACACAACAGGAGACTCTCTTTCCCTAAACTTGTAAAGAAAGTCCCAGAAGGTGCGCTTGCTCGTTTCCAGCATCAGACACACACACACACACACACACACTCAGAAGGTGCGCTGACTCTCAATGCCACAGATTCCACAAAAGAATTCTGATAAAGCTCCAGACAGGATTCAGAAGTTTGGACTATCAATGGCTGACTGACAGGGAGACAAATAGTTGTCTGCCACACCTATTTGTCTCTGCCCCCTGCGTTTTATCCCCAGAGCTAAGGTGGGGCTTAGTTAGCAGTGATGGCTCTTCCGTCCCAATGACTGGCCCGTAGCGTCCTGCTGATCTCCTCTCCTCTGCCTTCTGTACATCAGGCACAGGACCCAGCTGTTCCTACTCTTCCTCACCAGCCACCTCCGGACCTGGGGGCTGTTGACTCTCCATCTGGGGGCTGATGGACGGCCCAGGCTCCACCTCTGTCTCTATCTCTGACAGCTCCATTCCCTCTTCCCGCTCGGAGCTCTCTGATTGCCTTGATGCTGGCCTCAACTCCCACTCCATCTCCTCCTCTGATTCAGCTGCTGGAGGGGCTGGCGGCTGACAGGCCACAACAAAGTACCTTTAAAAAATGGCTAACACTCAATGCTTTTAAAATTTAGCATTTATACAGAATGTGAGTTATTGAAGTATTTATTGTAGACAGTACCTTTGTAGATAAGGAATTTATAGTCAAAGAGCCTTTCTTCAGTTGTGGAATTTCAAAGAGGAACTAGACAGCATCATTGTCAACTTCCCTTGTTTTCCCCATCTGGTTTTTCCCCCCCTTAACCATAGAAATTACATTGTAGAAGGAAAGAAAAAAGTATCAGCACAATCTTTCTACACTTCCATTTCTTGTACATCCATTTATCTTGTAGTGGACAAAACTTTTAAAGAGATTGGGACTGTTTTCTTGGATTTTGACTTTTTTTCCCTTGTTTAGGGGTTTTCTTGTACTCTCTGTGGCTTTCAACAAAACTGAATTTTTATTCCCCCCAGGGAAGATTTTGTCCTTGCCATATCCTAAGTTATTATTTATTCATTACATTTATATCCTTTTTCCCCCTCTCAGATTTCAAATAGTGTTTTTAAACATCTGAACTAACAAAGCAAAAGTATTAGAAAGAAAAAAAAGTAAAGGAGTACTGCTTTATGTTTTAAGAATATGGCAGAACACCATGACTCTTTATTAAAATAAATAAATTTCTAAAACAAATGCAACTCATCCCACCACATACAAAGTTTTTTTAAAAGTCTACCAGTACAAATGAAAATTCTCCTACTTTTTAAGTTCCTCTGGAGATGAAGGAGCTAAAGAGACTATGTTACCCTTGGATAATTGATGGTACTTGTAAATGTATTTTATTGTGTATTTTTGTATTTTAGTGTGGTTTTTTTTATTTGTTATTTCTAGATAACGATGCTTTGATTCATAGACTTGCAAACCATTTATTATACATTTGTTCCATCATGCATTATTATGAGAAAAGGAAAAATTGAGGTGCTAAAATAAGGAAATACTATTTTCCAAGTATACCATGGAAAGATACATACAGAACATGCTTAAGACATATTTTGTATACCATTAATGCCTTGTGCAATTGGCTATTCCCTTCAGAAATTTTGCAGTGTGTACTGAACGTTATTGGCTTCTTCAGCTATGTTCAAACTATGCATGTCCATGAATGCATATATTATCAACATCTAATGACTTCTTCCAAAGAAATCAAATCTGGGTAATTCTGAACTTTTTACTTATCAAGAGAGATAAATAAAACTGAGTATTCTTTCATTCTTAGCATTATGCTGATAGAGAACACAATACACAGAGTTTCCCAGTAGTTATATGAAAAGTTGTACTCTAAGCCAAGACTAGGCCCTACCTGGAACTAGCCAGCAATTAAGGGTGTATCATATAGCCTCCATTCATTCTGAATTCTTGATCAACAACATATCAATTGCACAGTAACAAGAAAATCAAGAGATTGCTGGCTTTCAGGGGCGTTTCCCTGATAACCTAGGTTATATAAAGATATCATGGCAAATACCAAATCTTTTCAATGTGCACAACATCTTTTATTTTATTGCACCTAAAAATAAACATTGGTACAATGTACTACAGTGTTCTTAGATTACTATTCCCAACTCTTGCAATTGTAACTACTAGATCTGGGACTGTAAAAAGTCAGATAGCAAAATGCTTATTATTAACTGTAGTGCTGGTCATCCATATTTTTGCAGCCCATGTTTATTAGCTGTAATTAATTTCCTGTACCCCTTGAGTAGGGAATTTATTTTCTTCTTTCTAATTCTCTTTTGGATAACTATTATGACTCTGATGTTTGACTTCAATAATTTAAAAAAAGGTCAGGATATGGAGCTTGACTCTGGAAGCCTGTGACACAACAATCTGTTTTGCCTAAACAAAGAATCTCCAGCACTTCAGTCAGTAAAAAATGGATTGTTTATCTGGATTAAATGGTAAATGGCTTTTCTGTGTACAATCTTCTTAATAAGCTTTAAAGAAATCGCAAAACTGCCCAAGGAATACACACAGTCATTAATCTGGTGCTTTCCAGATCTTTGGCCACAACTGGAATCCACCCAAATATTCAAGTTTCTTGAATTCTGAGACCTGCAGTCTCAATACATCTAGAAGTTATCAATATTTTCATTATTTCAAAGACCAGTTTCAGTATTTGTTTCTGAAACTGGTCTTTGAAACAAGGAAAACTGTTTCTTTAAAACTGAATCAGTGAAAGGAAATGTAACTGGGTAATGAACATGCATTTTCAATTATCTGAGTTTTGTGTCATGAGTAAACTGTTCATTTTGGTTCCAAAAGAAGAGAATATATGTAGCTCAGAACTTAACTTGGTAACACCTAGTCAGGTAATGAAACATCTGCAAGCAAACAACCAAACTCAGAAAGCCCCAATGACTCCACTGTTCATTTCGGGTTTTAAAACATAAGCTTTCAGTCTGAGGACTTTAGGAAAAAACATAGTGTTATGAGACTGGGAGATGAATTGAGTTCCTGTCCATCCTGGCAATTCTTGGTTCTCAAAGAGACTCAATGGGTAAGAAATATTTGGCACAAATATGATACATTCTATTGTTAATTAAATAAAGGCAATAGGTTTCCATGGGAATTCAATCATAGACTGACTTCCTTACTGGGCAGAACATATCTGAATGAGTTGCCTCTCCCCCACAAAGAATGTTGCAGTTCAAGAGCTTGTAGTTTTGCAGATGCAGTCTGATTGACACAATATCTAAGCACATCACAATTGAAAAGTACAACAACTTTAGAAAGTTAATTTACTTGAGAAAGCTGACAAGGAAGGAGTGAACTTTGGAGATATCTGTTGAAATGTTTAAATCTATGTTCACCACCATATTTGAATAAAGACAAATATTATGAACTCAGTGATTCATCAATGGTCTTACAAAGCCAGTCAAACATGGGGTACACGATACTAAGTTCTTATTTATCTAAATATTTTTTACCCTTTTCTAACAACTAAGGAAATATACAAACAAAATAAATCAAGCAAACAACACAGAAAAATGCCCACGTAGTCATAGGAATTCAACTCAATCAAAGGACTCTTTTATTTTTTAATAAACATCCTCTCTTGCATAATACAGGTAGTCCTCAACTTACGACCGTGTTTGAGTCCAAAATTTATGTTGCTAAGTGAGTCATTTGTTAAGTGAGCTTTGCCCCGTTTTATGACTTTTTTGCCACAGTTGTTAAGTGAATCACTGCAGTTGTTAAATTAGTAACATGGTTATTGAGTGAATCTGGCTTCCCAATTGACTTTGCTTGTCAGAAGCTCACAAAAGGTGATCACATGACCCTGGGACATTGCAACCATCATAAATATGAACCAGTTACCAAGCATCCAAATGTAAATCACATGACCATGGGGTTGCTGTGATGGTCATAAGTGTGAAAAATGGTCATGTCACTTTTTTCAGTGCCGTTGTAACTTCAAACAGTCACTAACCGAACTGTTGTAAGTCGAAGACTACCTGTATATATCTGCAAGATTAAAATGGACTCTTCTGAAAATCCTGATAAATAAACAACTTCACAACAAGATATCAACCTTTTAGGCTTTAATAAGGTTTAAAAAACTGGGTTAATAAATAATAAATAATAATAAATAATAAATCAATCTGATGTATACAACATATAAATATATTTAAACTAACATCTTTCAAACTATTCTAGAGAATCCTTTATATCCTTGGCAGCTAATTCAAGAAATAACCCAGTGATAAGATCAGCAATGAAATAACTGTTTCTCTGAAAAACCAGGGTGTCCTTGGGACACAGACATTGAGACAGACAACAGGTCTAAGGAATACAAAACCTAATTTTGCTTGCTAATAAGGACATTGCTATTGTACTGTTTCTATGATCCTTCTAGCACTGAATAAACTCAACCACAGGGGGAACAGGTTTACCAGCTCATATATTAAATGATCTTATTATATGGAGACATTTGCAGGCAAGGATCTATTGATAAATAGATGTATCTGACAAACTATTTGCCCTGCTATTGAAAATATTGCCATTAATTTAAAAGTAGCAACCAGCCTGCGGTGCCTCTGCCAGTAAAAATGGAGCTCCGTTTTCGTTGGCAGAGGGTTACAGGAGGCCACTGCAGCCAAAAACAGAGCTTGTGAGGGCCGTGGGCAGCCCTCCAGAGCTCCGTTTTCACAGAGAGTTGAAGGAGGCGGTCGCAGCCGAAAACAGAGCTCAGGAGCCTGTTTTTACTGGCAGAGCATCTGGGCCACCATAGGCGCCCCTGACATGAATGATGTTGAGCTGGCCATGCCCACTCTGGCCCCGAGGTCAAACACAACCCTAATGTGGCCCTCAATGAAATCGAGTTTGACACCCCTGCTCTAATCCATGCTCTAATTCTGCTATAATAAAAAGGAAGGAAGTAAATGTGATGATTTGGTCCTTGAAAACAGAGAAGATTTAATCATGATGGAGAGAAAGTTACCTGTTTAATGCCAAAAAAGTCACAATATTTGAAAACCTGAACAAACATTATAGTTCACTTTAACATGAATTCTAAACTCTGTGCCAAAGATGTTTTGAGTAAAATAAAACAAGCAATTAATTTCTTGAAACTGAATTATTAGGATTATCCAGTCAAGGAAGATTCTGATATAAACACTGTAACTGTAGGTTTTTTATTTTTAATTTAAGAATAATCTTTTTAATTAATGACTGTCATTACAAAGTATGTAAAGTAACAGATGATTTTTTAAAATCATAAATACTTAATAACTGTGCAGACCTAAGGATTAAGCTCACTGGAATTGCAAAAGATGACAGTGATATTGGAGGTGATCCTTGAGTAAAATCAGCTCATATCAGAGCATTCTCAACTGTCCTTGTTATCTTTACTTCCAACAACCTGTTTAACTGATAATACCTGCCCCTAAGAAATGTAGCTGTTATGCAGCAAGCAGTTGTAACAACATAGCAATAGCAATAGCACTTAGACTTATATACTGCTCCATAGTGTTTTACAGCACTCTCTAAGTGATTTACAGAGTCAGCATATTGCCCCCAACAATCTGGGTCTTCATTTTACCAACCTCGAAAGGATGGAAGGCTAAGTCAACCTTGAGCCGGTGAGGACATAACTTGGAGCTACGCAACTGACAATATGATGATCTTCCAATATTTCGTGCTTTCTATCAGCCAACTCTGGATGTCCCTTTTCTAAATACTATAAAACATTTTTCAGGCTTTATAATATCACATTCCCCTTTCTTCTTTTTGTTATAAATCAAAAGTAGTTAAATCAAAGGGGGGGGAGTGAGATTAGTGATTCAGCTAGGACTTTTTTTAGAAGAGCAGTTCCAAAGGCACCACATGGCAATCAGCCCATCCAAAGTATGCTTCAACATTTTAAGTAATGTAATGTATCAATACACTTTCATTTCCAATGAAATCAATTTGTTTAATAATAATATCAAGACGTAATTGTTTGGGATGTCTCCCAAAATTCCAGTTTTCTGACACCAATAGCCAACAAAAGAAGACAGGAAAAAAGGACATCTTGGTTGTATATTTTGAAATAATGCTCAAAAATCTCTTGCTTGTAGTCTTTCAGACTCTTAAATCCTGGCTATATTTTCCATATTATGTATCTTTGTAATTTAGCTATTTATGCAGTATGTTGCTTTATTTTATGTTGAGATTAATTCATATTGTAGATATTTAAATATTTTCTCTACATATCCTGTAAACTGACAAGAGTTGTGAAAGTGCAGTATAATTAAATAAAAATGTATACTATACTGTAATAGCTTCCATGATTACCTAGCATCCTTGATTTGAGTTATGCTTAAATTTCCTTTGAAGGCTTTTTAACAAGTAGCATCACATACAAAAAAAAGTAACAGCATCTCGATCCCAACGAGTCTTGTTAAGGCTGGCTTTTAATAACTGGATAGGCAGCAAGGTTTATCCTTCCCGCCTCCCCCCACCCATTTGACATTCATAAGTCAATAAACAGCGAAGTTAACCTAGAATCACCACTTTGTTTTGGTTCTGGTATTTGTATAATATATCACAATAAGCAGAAATTCAACATGACATTTTTCCGTGCCAGGAGAAAGGCTACAATGATTTTCTGTTATTCATCTGTAAGCAGCCTTTTCACCAAACAACTGTTGCCGGGAGGGGGTGTCTCTTAAATAATAAGCATGAAAATATATCCCAGCCACTATCCGGTATCCTTAACAATTAAGAATGGGAATATAGATATACCTCCATATCTCTGGAGTGAAAGTAGATCTGAGGAAATGTGCCAACAGTTTTCCAAGCAGATGAATGGTCCTCAGCAACTGATCCGATTAAATGACAAAGCAAGAGAGAGAAGGAGGGAAAAATAATCTGTCTACGATTTACAATTACCTAAAGCAAAAGCAATGGGAAATCTTCCCCTCACCCAACCCACCTTGAGAGCTCCACACACTAGCCCAAAGCGAAAGTTTCCCACAAAAATTACTACGTCTTCGGGGGTTCTTTTTAAAGTATTATTTCAGTGATTCAAAGCTGACTCGTCTTTTCGGTTTCGCAATGGTTAAAAGTGGGAGGAGTGAAGGAGAGATGTTGTGACACGCAAGAGGAAGTTGAGGCGTAGGGACGAGAGATGCAATTTGGATTTTTCCGGCAGGCTGGAAATTCCCAAGCTGGGTGAACCCAGTCCCAGGGACCTTCCCCACCCGGCTGAATAACTGGAAAACCCGGCCTGGTTCCATACTGAAGACAGGATTTCGACCTTCCTAACTGGATCTTCAATAATTGTTTTCTTTCTTGTTTCTAAAAGATTATACTCGGACTATTAAAAGATGTCTTTAGAAGATTCGCACAAGGCATATCTTGCCTTATCAAAGTTACCACTCTTTCACTTTCTGTTCTGAATGGGATTTTCGACTGGGAGTGGGGAGGTTTGTTTTAATCAATCAGAATAGAAGTATTACGGTCGAACAGTAGCAAGAAAAAACAAGGAAAGGGATTAGTTTCCTGATCTGAAGAACATACCTATATATCTGCAGAAGGAAATATAGCATATATATATTTATACAACAAATATATCCATTTTAGCAATGACAGAACCTGGCACATTAGAGGCAGAACTAATTAAAATTGTCTATTGACACACATTCATGATCCATTTTCTAGGTGGATAATAGAAAAAAGCTAAAAAAAGGAAAATATAAAAAATGTACAATATAACACTAAAGTTACACTAGCATCAAATTTTTTAAAAAATTAAAAAGTTATCTATACATACAAACCATCTAGTTATGGTGATATATATAGCCATAAGAATCCCTGCCCTATGTGAGCTGTATTCTAACCATACCTGGTGACGCTGTGTAGTTTCTTTACCTGGTGTATTAAATTCATCTTTTTGTTCTATTGGGCTTCTGAAAAAGTCTATCTCACTCTCTTTAGGGATGAAATATGTTGGTAAGCCTGGCCTGAGCTAGGGAAGAAGGTTTACTCTAACTCCCTTCCAGACAAAGATGACAGCAGGGAGAACCTAGGCACTGCTGCAGGGTAAGTGGCAGATGCAGAGGAGCCCAACTCTTGCCCTACAAGCTTCCCCAGGTGATATTTGTTTCTGACCACAACCTGCCATAATAACCTGGGGCCCAGAGCTTTTTAGTCACCACTGACTATCGTAAAATATTCACGTCATCTGTACAAGATAAGCACCAAGAAGCTCAAACTTTTTTTCTTAAAAAGTGAACTTTTAAAAGGCATCTGCATGGTTTTTAAGGATCTGACTCATTTTTTAGTTGATGATATCACCAATGTGTCTCAAACTTCATTTGCTAGATTCCAGAACAGTGACGAACAAGCCACATTGCGTGAGGGAGTATAGTTTCACAGCAGCTCCATATTTCTGGGAAGTTGTGCAGTGATTAGCCCAGTGGCTTTGACTTAATGAAAAAATTATAATTAGCATTCTAAGACATTAAAGAAATAATCAACGCTAATTTAAAGTACTTAGATCATGTTCTGGACATATGTAAGACACAAAATAGCAATGGAGAAAATCTAATGTATCAGACTCACTAAATTAGAGAATGACCAAAACTTACAACCAAATTACATTCAAAAAGCTTTATTAGAGGCAAAACATCAGAAGTTTCAGCAACATAATTTTAAAAAGAGGCTAATTAAAAAATAATACAAATAAAACCTTATATCATCTGGATAAATGGCAGGACTTACCATAGCAACTTCGAACAACAGACAAGAATTATTAATGTTCACTTGCATGCACAGCCTCCCACTTCTGATATGAGTCTGTTTTGCAGTGCCAGTAGTGATACCATCTGCCAAAGGCAGTTGCAAAAAAAAAAAATATATATCACGGCAGCACCTCTTTTTTGGGACTTCCCTCCACCTCCTTTCTCAGTGCTGCCCACAGAAGATACTATGGGCATAAAACAATCCTGAGTAAATCTCTGCCCAGTCCTGTCTGAGTAAGCGGAAAGATATACAAAATTGCTACCCCTTCTCAACACTGATCATTTTGAAACCTGCCCTGGAGTCAGGAAGTGCTGAGTGGGTGAAGCTTTCCTGTTCTCACAAGAAAGATTATATAATTATATCACTGGTATAACTGGATGCAGATTTACAATTGTCTTAATGGCTTTAGCTACTTGTTGCAAGTAACAGAAATTATTTCTGTTGAATTAGACATTAGCTCTGCTTTTGACCTTTAGGCTAATGGCTACATTTTAAATAACAGACCTCCTAAAATGGGTATGAACAAAACATACTTTGAATAAGTAAATAAAATTAATTTAAAAATTAATTACAACTAATATAATTATCTCTCCTACACTTCATAATTTTTTTCTACTACATTAAAAAATGTAGTTGTACACTTAATGTAATAGCAACTATTTCTGGAACAGCTCTAAGGGGGGGGCTGCACCTGAAATTTTGGAGATCTGCATGGAGTCCCTGGAGGCCAAATTATAACTACTTCGCTAGATTGACTAAGGTGATTACTGCAAAGCTACTGCAGATTTATCTAGCTTAAGGGTTGGCAGTTACAATATTTTTATGGTCAAGTACATATGGCTACAACCTTTAAAAATCTTTCTCTGTTGAAAAACCTGCAGTAAAAGGAATGGGATGAAGATGCCTGCTTTCTAAAACACAAAGCAAGTTATTCCAATAACTGAGAAAGTGCAGAGATGACTATCATAACCAGTCAAAGTCAGAAAAACAGCACTCTGTCAAATTAAAATACCAGCTCTCTGGCATCCAGTGTGAGTTATAAATTACAGTCTAAATCAATGTTTCTCAATCTCAGCAATTCTAGGGTGCGTGGACTTCAATTCCCAGAATTCCTCCAGCCATCCCTGTTAGCTAAGGAATTCTGGGAGTTGAAGTCCATGCCTCTTAAAATTGCTGAGATTGAGCAACACTGGTCTAAGTGATAATAGATTCCTGATCTGTATAATTATACCTTTTAACATGTGCAGGCCATGGAGTAGCCATGGGGTGATTGATGAGAGATGTACTTCAACACCAGATTTGGGGGAAATTGTTTTAGGCTGTTACAGCATTGAAACAATGTTCTCTTTCTCAGGTAAGTAGAACAGAGTATCCAATTCAGAAGACAAAGGCGCCTTTATAATCAATTGCAAAATCTGCAAGTGTGGTGAAGCTCAGTTAATCTGCTTGCACGTATAAGCATTATTAGCGTCTGCCTCTGAAGTGATACATTTACAAATCCAAATACTTCAGTCATTCCATGCTTTAGAACCACTTGAACTTACATGTATTTCTTTCACCATTTTAAACTGCCAAGGGAGGAAAACCCCCAAATGCCTCCAAGTTACGACAGAATCAGCCAGGAAATAGTTGCAGAAGTTAGGAAAAAGAAACCTAGTACAAATTTCTATAGCTGAAACTGATCTGAGCAGCAAGGAAGGCATAAAAGAAAGGAAATAATTATTCATGCTGAACAAAGAAAACTAAAATAGAAATAGGTGGGAGTGACCAAGAGGGCACAATTAAGCCTAATTCAGCCATGCCAAACTTTCCCTGGCATAACTGTTTTCAAGTAGATCTCAAGCTACCATCTTTTTATTCATATGTTTGAGGGCAAACTTTCGAACCCACTATGACTTCATTATTATGTCTGAACTTCAAAAAACTGAACACCAATTAGATAGCAACAAGGAGATAAAGAAAACTATAGCTCACTGTTGCCATCTAGTGTTTGCCTGGATTTTTGCAGGCCAGATATGGCAGAGCCACACATTGCATTTAAAGTTCATTCATTCAGAAAAGTACAGGTAGTCCTCGACTTACAGCAGTTCATTTAGTGACCGTTCAAAGTTACAATTGCACTGAAAAAGTGACTTATGACCATTTTTCACAGTTATGACCTTTGCAGCATCCCTGTGTTTATGTGATCAAAATTCAGATGCTTGGTAACCGGTTCATATTTATGACTGTTGCTGTTTTCCAGGGTCATGAGGTCACTTTTTGTGACCTTCTGACAAGCAAAGGCAATGGGGAAGCCAGATTCACTTAGCAAAATGTTTATGAACTTATCAACTTATCAGCTGCAGTATTTGACTTAACAACTGAGGCAAGAAAGGTTGTAAAATTGGAAAAATTCACTTAACAAATGTCTCACTTAACAACAGAAATTTGGGACTCAATTGTGGTCATAAGTTGAAGACTACCTATAATACTGTTCTTGCTCTTTTAATGTGTGATAATTTAAAGATAGTCATTGGACACTTCTCATTTCATTTCACTCTTACTCAGCATCACTCCCATCAGGAAAAGCAACTACCAATTGCTCCCTGAATATGTGGATGGATATAGATGGGGGAGAGTAAGCAGCTGCTTTAGAAAGCTAATTTAGCCTTTTGTCATGTTGCCTGGCTTCATCATAAGCATGGAGGAGGGTGCAGGATGAAGTAGGGGGTAGCTCTATCCTCAACTACTGCTTCAAGGGAATGGCAAGAGACATTGGTTGAAGTATGTAGAAGAAGCCATACAGCAAAAGGGATGTGAAACCTGAAATTGGCAGAAGCAGTGGAATATCTGTGACTATGGAAAACCAAATGGCAATATCAGGTTCTTTTTTTCTGGTATAATCATAGTTTTATGTAGCACAAGGCTAATTTTGTCTTCTTTTGTGAATACAGGTCTCTTGCTCTTTCGAAACAGAGATAAAACTATTCTTTAAAAAAAATCTAGTGTTTTTTTAAAATAATGCCAAATCCTTGTATGTCAAGAGCCAATGTAAAGCATGATACATAGTGAAAGATGGAAGTCAAGCATCACACAGGCAGATATCTTTGCAGAATCCAAGTGCCCAAGTCATGGGCTTTTTGCAACCCAAACCAAAATGGTCGTGGAAGGCAGTGTCTAGAGGCCGGAGATGAGTAGACATGTCTGCAGTGACCAATATGAGCTTTGTCAAACTGGCGGCCCATGGGCTGTCACACGCAGGCCATGCCTACCCCGGCTCCCCAAAGGCAAAAAACATTGTGATACGTCACAATATGTCATGTGACATGATCGAGTTTGACACCCGTGGACTAGATTGCACACTGTCAAGAACATTAGATCATGCCTATGGCAAGAAGTGTGCTAGGAGAACAGCACTCGAACACTGGAAAAATAAAAGTGACATTAATCTTCTTCAGCAGGCGATCAGACGAAGGAAACATCAGGATGTAGCATAAAGAAAACAGTAACCTGGTTAATGCAATAACCCCTGAGAATTAACAAATTTTTAGTTGGTTGCTAGTTGCTCAGTCTCGTTTAAGTCACCCCTCCCACACTGCTATGACTATGACTGCAACATTGCAATATAGTTCCCAGAAATTCTAGGGAAGAAAGGAATCTGTCCGCAAAGTATTACTGCAAGGTTGTATAAAGCTAGGAAAGATCGATCAGAAATCTAGCACTTAAAAAGAACTCCAACTCCAATCACTCCATATCAGTTCTTTTTAAAAGTTTAATGCTGATTTTCTTCTATTGTAATTATGCTGTCATTCCTTCTTCAATATTTACTTCTTTGCTGCCATCCAGTGGTCATCTTCTTCCCTCTCCATACAGAATATACTGTATCTGGACAGTTTTAAACATTCTTAACTCTCAAAAAGTGCTGAATGTAAAAGTCATTCTACAAAAGCAGACAATAAAACTGCAATAAGTGCACTTTTTTTAAATTATTTTTTTTATTTTTAATATAATCATTCCATCTTCAGTTGAACACTGTGTTGCCTGTGTACAAATATATTTGTTTAACAATAATCAAAATTACAGCATCCTTCATTACATTGATATTAATTCTGCAATATTTAACATAGTAATGTTCCACATATTAATTCTACAATGTTAACAAAATAATATTCAACATAGTAATCATAATATTTACTTATTTCTTTTAACATAGCTTCTTTATTTTGTTTCTGTTTCTAACTTTCATTTTTATTATTTAACCATTGATAAAATAGATCCCATACCATATAGTATTCAATTTGCTCTTTCTCCTTAATTGCCAGCGTTAACCTATTCATTTCCTCACATTCTAATATTTTCCTAATCATGTTTTCATCTGTAGGTATCTCTTCACTCCTCAAATTTTGTGCAAATACAATTCTAGCAGCTGTTAATATATGAATAACTAGATATACTTTTTCCTTACTGTATTCTTCAGGTAGAATCCCCAAAAGAAGTATTTCTGGTTTTAGGTCAATATATTGTTTTAGCATTTTTTTCCAATTATATTTTTGTATTTTTGTCCATTTATTTATTTTTTGCTTTTGGGCAAATCCAACACATACGGTAATATGACCTCAGTGTCTGGTGGCACTTCCAGTATTTTGCCGATTTGTTTTTAAATATCCTTGCCAACCGTGCTGGTGCAAAGCGCCATCTATAGAACATCTTATACAAATTTCCTTTATATGTGGTTGACATTGTTAATTTGTGAATCCTGTCCCACAATTTTGCCATTTATCTAGCTCAATTGTATAGCCATTTTTTTTTGCCCATGCTATCATTGTTTCCTTTTTATCTGTTGTAAGTCTGAGTTTTGTCCATGAGTTTGGTACTTTAACTTCTAACAATACTTCATTAAACACTTCCAACATTGGTTTACTTAAAATATTTTCCAAGGCTTTGTAAATTTTGCTGGTAATCTATCTGGGCTGGGTGTTTTTCCCATTTTTTTGTCTTTTAATTGCTTCTATTAATTCTATCATTGTTCATCTAACATAACTTTTACTGTTTCAGATATTTTAGATAATTCTGCTTTTTTTAAAGTATTGTTTTATTTTATCTTGTGAGACTATCTCTTGATCGTATTATTTCCCATAATAATTTTGAATCACTTTCTTTTTATCCTTATTTTGGTGATAAATATTTCCTTCCTCACCCATTCATTGTTGTATCAATTTTTTTTCTTTCTCCTTTTTCAATTTGTATGCCAGCCATCTTCCTGGTTTGTTTGCATTTTCGAAGAAATTTTGTTTAGTGTTTCTAATTTTTTGTGCTAATTCTTCTTTATCTTAATCATCTGCCTATCCCAGGGGTCACCCAAAACCCTGTGGGAATGGTACATCTTGGCTGACGAGGTGGAGATCGACTTTTCCATCATCCACAGGACCACAAAGGGGGAACCGCGAGTGGGCAGAACACCAGAGAAGAAGGGGCCCCCAAGGGTGAGCAGGAGAGAATCCAATCCCAACCTGTGTCCAGGAGCCTGTTTCTGCTGCAGCAGAGAAGACCATTGGGCAGCCAATTGCTCACACCCACAACCAGGCCCAGTGACTAAGCACACCCCACTGAAGAGAGAGAAGACTACAGCCAAGCCCAAGACCTCAGCCAGAGAAGGGGACAAAGTCAAAGGGCTCTCTTTACCCTCCAGTGAGGAGGAAGATACCCCAGTGAAGAGCCAGAAACCGGTCAGAGAGGACAATGGCAGCAACGATGATCCACTGGTGAGTGGGGACTCAAAACCAATGGCAGTGAGGGTGCAACTAAGAGTAGCCTCTTCAGGGCAGAAAGCAGAATTAGTAACTTTACTAGACTCTGGGTATACCCAATGTCTTATAAGCCCAGCCGTAGCAGAGAGGCTTGGAATGCAACTCCACAGACTAAAGGTACTGGTGGCATTCCAACACTTGGAAGGCTCCTTAGTGAGGAGGGTGTGTGTGTTTCCAATTAGATTTGTAACAGAACTCATGGAGATGAAAATTGGAACCTATATGGAAACTATATTGTAAGTTTCATTGTGGCACCAGATATGAATAAAGTTTAATTTTAGGGTTTGCACGGCTAGACAAATGGAGTCTGGCAGTGGACTGGGTGAGGAAATGCCCAAGATTCCTTCAGTCACACCCAGGCTGGAAGGTGACTATGGAAATAGAACTTTGCAAGTATGCTCTCCACGGCAACAAAGGGGAGGATATGAGCAACTTATCCTGCCCAGCGGGAGATGGAGAGCCCCACCCCCATCCCATAGGAATACTGGCACATTAAAGAAGTTCAGTGAGCAGGAATCGGATCAACTCCCTCCTCACTGCCCCACAGATTGCGCCATCAAGATTCTACCCAGAGCTACATTTGCCAAGCCTAAGTTAGATTTTATGATGCCCATGGAACTGGACTCACTTCATTGATAAGAACCTAGCTAGAGGGTTCATACAGCCCGTGAAATCCTGCATGGCAGTGCCCGTATTGTTCCAGGAAAAGAAAGATGGGTCCCTGAGGCTATGCATAGACTACAGAAGCCTGAATGGCATGGGACTGTCGCAAAGGTTTGCAGAAATGAGATGCTG
>JANHFL010000996.1:86001-123060 GCA_032468155.1 Oxyrhabdium leporinum
GGATTTGAACCGCTAGATTGAATCAGCAGAAGTGGCCTGCAGTTCAACACTCTAACCACTGCGCCACCTAGGCTATTTTATATGAGAGCGATCTCGGAGTCCCAGTGGACGGTCACTTAAATATGAGCCAGCAGTATGCATTGCAGCTGCCAAAAATGCCAACTCAATCCTAGGCTGTATTAATAGAGGGAGAGAATCAAGATCACCCGATGTGTTAATACCACTTAATAAATGCCTGGGTAAGGCCGCACTTGAAATATTGCATCCAGTTTGCGTTGCCATGATGTAAAAAAAAAAAAAAGATATTGAGACCTTAGAAAGAGTGCAGAGAAGAGCAACAAAGATGATTAGGGCACTGGAGGATGAAATGTGGACAAAGAATGGTTACAGGAATTGGGATTGTCCAGTTTAATGAAAAAAAAAAGGATTGGGGGTGATAGGATAGCAGTGTTTCAATATCTAAGGCGCTGCCACAAAGAAGAGAGGGGGGTGGTCAACCTATTTTCCAAAGCACCTGAAGGCAGGACTACAAAAGCAATGGATGGAAACTCATCAAGGAGAGAAGCAACCTAGATGTAAGGAGAAATTTCTTGACAGTTAGAACAATGAATCAATGGAATGACTTCCCTCCAAAACTTGTGGGAGTTCCATCACTGGAAGTTTTTAAGAAGAGATGGGACAACTGTTTGTCTGAAATGGTAGAGGGTCTCATACTTGGGCAAGGGGTTGACCTGGAGGACCTCCGGCATCCCTTCCAACGCTGTTATTCTGAGTCGCTCAGCTGCTCAATTCAAAAGTCTGGACAGCAGTTGAGGGATTTTCCCATCAGGGGTTATAATGTCTTATGTTTTCCAGGGACGCTAAATCTCTCCTCAACTCAATTAGGAATAACTTTATAGGTAGTCATCCCTTCATCACCCTTGTCCGCATAAGGACTTCCGAGACTGAAAAAAAAGCCATTTTATAAAAGTAACAGCGGTTAACTGTTTAGCAGTTAACTACCGAACAAAAGTTTAAGTTTTCTTCAAGTTAAGTTTAATTTCCAGTATGTAGAGAGATGCAGCCGTGCAGTTTTCTTGGCAGTGATACAGGCCATTTCCTAATACTTTTCTCCAGGATGGTTTTCGACTTCCCAATCTGGCTCAGCAGTTCCTGGTGAGCTGCCATCTAAGTATTAACCAGGAATTGGGGGAACAAATAAACTGTTGGACAACAGTAGCTGGGGTGAAGTTGGAAGATGTTTGAACTTGATAAGATGGCAGGCAGAAGGTACCGATGCAAATCTTGCCCTCTTTGGAATGTGCATTGAGCGTTATTGTATGTGCAGTAATCCTCAGCCTGTGACAGTAATGGAGTCTGGGCAATGTTAATCATGACAGCAATAAAATGGGTCGGTCCGACCTGATTTTACAACCTGTTTTGTTGTGGTTGTTAAGCAAATCACTATGGTTGTTAAATGAATCCGCAGCTGTTAAGCAAACCAACGGTTCGCTTAGGGGCACGATTTGGCTGAAAACCAGAAGCAAAACTCTTGTAAGAACCAGCCAGAGTCAGATGGGTGGCATAAAAATTTAATAGGTACATTTGATAAATAAATATAACGTGGTCACGTGACCGCAAGATACTTCAAACAGCCGTGCTGCTGAAAGCTTGATGTTCACTCGCATGATCTTTCGGGAGGAGTTCAATCATCATAACTTCACATTTGTGTCAAAAGTAGCCCCAAAGTAGGTTGTAGACCTCCAAGCTCTCTTTCCAGCTCTATTCTGATTCAATTGTGGGTAGGATCATATATTTGATTCAAGACCTACTTTAGAGCTTCAGATAATTGGTGGCTTGTGCCCAATATTAAACTGATATCATGCTTTATTTTCAATCCAAGGCACAGATTTGTTTTATTTCTTTCCCAGGTTTGACAGACTTATTGAGAGTATATAAAGTTAAAAACTTTTAAAAAAATTCAACCCCTGCTGATTTTTACAGATATATACTTCGAGTTTTCTTGGCAATGGTGGAGAAGCAGTTTAACACTGCCGTTTTCTCTTTTTTTTAAGGATATTTCTGCCTACTTCCTAGTTTAGTCTACTCTGGGGTTTCCTATTGGCTCCCATCCAAGAATTAATAAGGTTTGTTCCTACTTTCTGAGAATCAGCCAATGTTGGTTATAGGCTGCAGCCCTTTGACCAAGCTTGTGCAAATAAATCAGAATTACTTTTACATTTTCTAGACACATTGTGGAGGTGAGGTCATCTGGCCCCATTGCAGGTAGGGCTTTAAAGATTGTGAATTGGACCCAGACGCAAACTGGAACCCACTGCAAATTATGCAACAAGACGTGTTACAGTTCTGTGAGGTTAACTAAAATGTTTAAAAATATGTCCAGCAAATGTTGGAAATGTAATCAAAAGACGGGCACATTTTATCATATGTGGTGGACTTGTGCTAAAAAAAATAAGATGGCTAGAAATGATAACAGGGAAACTTGTAGACTTTAAACCTGAACTGTTTTTATTAGGGATGATATCCGGGAAAAAAAATGATAAGGGAAGTATGTATTTAGTGTTACATGCTATAACAGCAGCGAGGATTATCTTCACACAATATTGGAAAAAAATGAAGAAACACCTCAAGATGAAGATAATTAAGAAGACATTGGACTGTGCAGAAATGCACAGAATTACATTGAAAATCAAACAGAAAGAAGACACAGAATATATTACAGAGTTGGAAGTGACCTTGTAGGTCATCTGATCCAACCCCCCGCCCAAGCAGCAGACCCTACACCATTTCTGACAAATGGCAGTCCAATCTCTTCTTGAAAATCTCAAGTGCTGAAGCTCCCACAACTTCCAAAGGCAACTTCTGTTCCATTGGTTGATTGTTCTCACCGTCAAAAAATTTCTCCTTATTTCCAGGTTAAATCTCTCCTTGTTCAGTTTCCATCCATTATTCCTTGTCTGGCTTACAGGTGCTTTAGAAAATAGCTTGACCCCTTCCTCTCTGTGGCAACCCTTTCAAATATTGGAAGACTGCTATCATGTCTCCCCTGGTCCTTCTCTTCACTAGATTAGCCAAGCCCAGTTCCTGTAACCGTTTTAGTCTCCAGTCCCTTAATCATCCTGGTTGCTCTTCTCTGAATTTTTTCTAGAGCCTCAACATCTTTTTTATAGTGTGGTGACCAAAACTGAACAAGTACTCTAGGTGTGGTCTTACTAAGGCTTTATAGAGTGGTATTAGTACTTAGTACTTGACCAAAGTTAGATGATATAAAGCAGTATTTTAGCAGCAAAGGCTGCCAGGTGCTTGGTGATTTGACAAAAATGTGTGCATGCTGGATTTTTTATGTGATGTTTCTTTACATTCTGCAACACATTCAAAGTCACTGAAAACTATGTTACTTATCATGGGAAGACCTGGATAAGAAAGAAGAACTTTCAAATTATTTGGCTACTTCTTGGGATGGTTAAGCAACTTACCTCTAGTTGATAAAAGTTGTGGACTAATGCCAAAATAACCAACAGTGCCACAAAGCAGCACAAAATATGGGTTTTGGAGCAATGAGGCCACATGATCCCCTCATCTCTTTCTCACCCACCTAGGATGCTGCCAAGTTGCCCATATTCCATAGGTGCCAATTTCATTGTTATCCAGCATCACATAAATACTGTATCATCAAGAGGCTTCTGTAACATTACCATTTTCTGTAAAGAATTTTAAACTTTTGATTAGACCTTGAATACAGCTAGTAGAAATATGTGTACATCTGAGAATCAACAACATTAGAAAGATATACAAGCAGTCCTCAGGCTGTAACAACTCTTTCAAAGATCTTTCAAACTTACAATGGCACTGAACCAGTGACATATACAACCAGTTCTTGAAGTTCTGACAGCATCCCCACACTCATGTGATTGTGACCTGTGGAACAGTGATAAATCATTTTCTATAACTTAGTTTATCTTATCTAGATTAAATTTAATTGTACATATGGGAACCACTGAAAACTAAATTCTTCTGCCAGTGTTCTCGTGATTTCTTTCTCAGTTTGCCATGATCTTGTTATCAATATTTCGATGATGAATTATTACAACCTTTGCAAAAAGTGTGCATTCTATGTTTGACAACTGAAATATACTAGATGGCTGTATAGATGCAAATGGAGCATTAATTCCTAAAGAAGATCAATACTTGACTTTATTTTTTATCAACTGAACAATGTCTACAAGGTATTTATTATGATTCTAGCTAACTGAAATAAAAAAGAAGACAGTTAAGAGATATTAGAAATGTTCTTGACATTTTTGAATATTACATTGTATCATTTGTTTCTGTACCATATACAAACACTTGATTAATAAGTGATTTTGCTGAACCGTTTGTGATGGATTTTCCTTTGTGAAAGGAAAACAGTTTGTGCAGCCAGCAACTCATGTTATACTGATTCTTTTGTCCTCAAATAGATCAGAAATCCAAATTCCACTTTTAGTGGAATTAATAAATGATTTTTTTGCTTTATCTGTATACTTGGTGATTTGTATTTTTGGATGGACAAAGAAGGTTAAAACATCTCTTTCAAATTCTTGGATTAAGTTCTTATCAGCTCCACACCAAACTTGGGATGCTTGAATTTCAAGGCAACGTTCTCATGTTCTGCATGTGGTTGGAGGAATACAGCTTCTGTGGCAAACAAGACATGGAAGAGATGGGTCTTTGCTCTGATACAATATGGCTCTTATGTTTTTATGAGTTTTGTCTTCCTTGACTAGAATTTAGCTGCAAAAGAAAAATTAAATACAACTAGGATGGAACTGATTCTTACCATTTTAGATTCCTCTATAAGCATCCTTATGTTGTTGCCTGTGAACAGTTGAAAAATATTTGTCCCTCCCTAAATCTAACACTATGTGGAGGAGAAATAATGGGGGGGGGGGAGAGACCCAAGTAAGCGCAGGGCTAGCATTTCCCCTTCCTCCTACACAATTAATTTCAGATACTCCAAGGTTGCACTGAAATCCCTTTCATGTTAAGTCCACTCACTGTCCACCAAAAGTGAAATTTAGACATCTGATCTATTTGAGGACAAAAGACTCAATATAACATGAAGTTGCTTGGCTGCAAGGTTTTCCTTTCTGTGGAAATCCATCACAAACAAACGGTTCAGAGAAGTCCTAAGGTGGTCACCGCAGCAAAAAGTAAAGCGGGTTAAAGCTCAGTTCGGTCATAAAGTTCACCTATTAGATTGATCCATTTCATTGCATCATTTTTAATTCACCCCAGCTAACATGAAATGAACCATTTCAACGCTCCTCAAAGGAGAGGAGATCGTCACCTTGCTGATGACGGGGGGGGAGGGGGAGGGGGAACACAGTTAAACCAGAAAGATACTATGCCGAATTTGCAAGCAAGAACGTTTTCAATGGCACAGTTAGCAGACATCGCAAGTCGCTCCTCAGCAGGTGCTGCACCCGTCGCTTCCCGCACTGTTTGGCTCCTTATGGGTCGATCGCTCGGGGAGGCCTTCTCGTTGATCCGATGGGATCTACCCCCATCCCCTCCCAAAACAACAGAAAACCGCTCACTCACAGCTGCCATCCTGTGCCCCGCTCACCAGGCCATTGGAAGGAGAGCCGAGATGCAAAACAACGCACTTCAGCAGCAATTCGAAACGACTGAGCCGAAATCCGCACGCTCGCCTCGCCCACTTCCTCTTATCTGGTTAGTTAGTTGTGTATCTTCCGGCCGAAGGGCTTGAAAAGGAGAAGACCCCCGAGGCTACCTAGAGCAAAGGGGGCTCAGCTGCTTTCGCTCCGCCTTCCGCTGGCCGGTTTCTTTTTATTGCGCAAGCACAGGCCCGCGTGGTGGATCTCTGCTTTGGAATTTTAAAGCAGAAGCAATTTTAGCTTCTTCGGACTTGAATCGCTGCTGTGCGGTATTGTATTTGGCAGGTGGCTTGTCTCCTTCCTCCGATGCTCGGGCGCATTCTTCTTTCGTTCATGCTTCATTTTTTGGCCTGCTGTCTAAACTGAATGGAGCGGTTCCATTAAATATATTTCTGGTCCGCTCACTAACTCTTTATAAAAGAGGTATTTGTGGTAAAGTTAAACGTACTCTTCGGTTTCTGCCTCGTACAAACAGGCTATGGAAAGCCAAAGAGCATATGCTGAAAAATGCACTGCTAAAATACTGTAAACCAGCAGTGTATAAAATAGCTATTAAGGTTTGTGGGAAAACGGACCCGAGTTCAAGCTGGAAAGAACATAACATAACATTCAAACGTCATGATTTTGATATCTATTCAGGATCTGTTCCTCTTTTTTGTAACAGTTTCGTAACGGACCCTCTGGATTTAAGGGCGATTAAAAATGTATTCAGTGAGTTAGTTGACATAGAGTTGTTAAGACCATAATGCCTCTGTTCAGTTTTCAGTTTTTTGTAATGCAGTGCCTTGCAAAAGCCCAACTGCCTTGTACATAATCTCACGAGTACTGTGAAATAAAAGGATGACTAAGATCCACCAAATATTTTATTTATAAAAATTAAAAAAAATAACTAGGATCGTTGTCTTTTTCACTATTGGGTGTTAAGAAAATGCAGTTTTACCCATCAACTACATTTGAAGCTTTCCAATGAACATATTAATCAGGAAAGAAATAAATCATTTCAGATTTACAAGCGTCTCATACTTTATTACATCAAAATAAATTATTCCCAAATGCAAATTTTCAAAAATTGAAACATGCAGATATTTTTAATCCAGATTATAAAAGCTATATTACAGTCAGATTAAGTTTTCTGTAAATAACAATTTTTGGCTGAGCAAATTACCACAATCAAGTATGCAATCATGTTGCCTATTTGCATTCTAGAGAAAGCTTTTCATGGATATTTTTTTAAAATAAAATCTTTTTAAGACTTTTTTTCCCTTAGTATTACTCTTCTTTTTGACAATGACCTGGAAGCTTTTAAATTCGGTAACAGAAGCATTAGATTATATGGCTTTGAAGAGGTCATATGGAATTTACCCAGTTTATGAACAGTGATCACTTTAGCAATACTGATTGATATGAAATTAATAAGGCCATATTTTTATTCAGTTTTGACTACACTTAACATTAAAGATAATAAAATTGTGCTTATGTAAAAGTAGAATTCACTGATCTCAGTAAAAAATTCTTATGTTAAAGATTACAGCCAAAATATTGAATCTGTAAAGATTTATATTTACACAGACCACACACAAACACAAGTAATAAAAATCAGCTTCTTCATACAACAGTAATCACAAAGTTTTACTTAGAGGAAAATAAAATTTAAAAACCACAATTTAATGTACAATTATTTTTTTAAAAAAATAGGTAAAGGTCCATTTATACCCTTCCTAAAAATTGTAGTAGACTGTCCCCAAATTTGTAACAGATTTGGGATAGTTACAAGAGAGAATTGATTTCTCTTGCATCAGCAGATCAAGACCAGCATTCAACTCCACTTAAAGATTTTCCTAAAGAAAGGATATACTTGGAAAAAACATCTGACTCAGAATACATTACATAGCATGTGTTATAGTACTTATAGAACAATATATTGTCTTGACCTCTTTGCTAGTTGGGAGGAAGAGAGGTTTCCATTTCCACCCTGTATTATGAACCAGAGAAAGCAGAATTGAGTAGACATATAAGGGAGTGTAACAAAAACAGGAGGGCGGAAAAATGTGTTCCTCTTCTCCTCTTATTCCTTTTCCATTGCTTATTTCAATAAAAGGGTTCATGGATCATGCTAGTCAAAAAAGTCTTTAAAAGTTTAATCTGTTTTATTCACTTGTCATGCTAAATCCTAAAAGGTGTAGAAACAACAATGATTTCCGAAATATGCAAATCTGAAACTATAAACAAACGACATTATGACTTAACGTTATGTATAAATTGAGATAATGAATGTTAATTCATTTATCTCAGGATGCGTTTTGTATATAAATTTAAGTTTTTTCAAGTAATGCATCAACTTTCTCTCTTATGTATCCAGTAAGAATCCAATGACAAATTTGAATCAAATAAAATTGTATTGTTTAATTTAAATATTCATATACTGGTATATTCTTTCCCAAAATAAAACCAAATGTATTTTTCCTGTCTATAATGCTGTAACTTTTTCTGATAACAAAAATATTATACGTAACCATAGGAAATAATCAAAATCTATAAACATGTAAAACTGAGAAAGTTCACTCTTGCACATTTTCAAATTGTAAAGAGCGTTAAATTTTTGATTTTGCACACTGATAATGAATAAATAAAGGCTTTGTGTATGTGGGTTTTGAAACTCCAGTTATAGATAATCACAATACGATCATTTGGAAGCTTCTTTGAAAACTGGACTCATGAATTCTTTTAGCCCTTGCAAAAGATGTAGGGTTTTGTTCATTATTTTTTTTGAAATATATTGCAGCAATATATACCTAAAAGTATCAATACCTACATCAAAACACAGAAAGCAATTTCCTTACAATCACAATGCATTCCTCTTAACTTCACAATTTTTTTACTCACAGCAGAAAACCAAATATCCTGTATTTATTGCAATACAGGATTTTGCTTAAGTGAACAAAAAAAAAATTTGCGCTCTCCAAAACTCCAACTATGGAGACTTACTCATTTTTATAGGACAGAAGACAAATAATATTAAGCCAACTACAATGGAAATGTACACAAATATACTATTTATAACTAAGAGATACAAATACTGAGCCTTACAAAGACAGATACGAAGTTCAAGAGAAACGAGATGAAACAAGTATATTTTAAACTCCATTTAAGCACGTTTAACTTTTCCCTTAAAATAGTATTTTCTAAAGAATATGTCTGCAATGCTCTAAAAATGATATTTTTAGATTTCTCCCTACAAAAAGAATAAGCTTTTAACTACTTATCTCTATAACAAGTTTAAACAGTGCATTGGTTTTTGTGCTGCTTTAGCATACATTAATTTTATAGCACTATGACCAATATATACTAGAACATGTACATATTGAGCATGTATATATTGTATACATACAGTACATATATTCTGTAACACTTTACGTTAGATTTTTTTTTAAAAAAAAGATATGCGAATAACCGAAATATTCAAATGTAATGGCTCATTCTGAAAAAAGGTACTTGTGATAAAATTCAAGATCCCTTAAGCAATGCTTCAGTTAAAACATTTTTTCCAGCTTTTTTTTTCTAATTTTAAGATTGGCAACATAAACTCTTGAATTCCAAAACAGAACAACACCAAGTTGAAGTTAAATTTGACACAATAACCTATTCCTGTATTTGGCAAAATAATTTCTCAAGGCAATATTTGCAATTGACTAATTAAGTCAAGAACAATATATACTTGATTATATACTTAAGTAATAATTGGAACAAAGTTACAACTTTTAAATATTCCAGAATTTATGAATAGAAAAATATTTATTATTGACAATAACTATTATTAGTAATGAAAACATACAAAGCCTTTACTGATAGAAACAGTGGAGTCTGTAAAGAATTGTTGCTTTATCATTATACGGTGAAGCAGTAGAATGTAGGCATTCTCCACATGAATGCCAGAATGAGTATTGTTAATTTATATTAACGTACGGCAATAAGTTTAGCAGCCAATCTTCCCTAAGCAACTAGAAAACATGACCACTTGCTTCTTTGTCTTAGCAATCTACCAAGCAGGTAATGGTATTAAACAATTATTCCATATAGTTTTAGCAGCCATGGCCATATAATGCTGATCTATTTTTAAGAAAACCCTCTCATTTTTTGTTACTTAGGTATAAAATTGAGTACGTGCTCTTTATACACATTCTAACTTTGGCAAAATAGGCAAATGATTCCTACCATTATGAGAATATAGTGTGAGAGATTGCCTCTTCTCCCTTCTCTTCAGACTGGTTTGTTTTTTTGCATTGTGGGTTTTTTAAAATTTTCCCACTGTCCCAGCAAATGAAACAAAGAAAAATGACTTCATAAAAATAGTCCTCTGTGGTAACAGGCTGGACTCAACTGTGTGAAATTCAAGTCACGTTTGTAGAAAAACATTTGGAGTATTGGTGAGTAAACTGTCTGGCACTGTTAAACAAAAAGATCTGTACATGGAACAAGATTTCCAAAATCTTGTACCTAATTTAGTACCTGTGTGTCAGTATACATTTTCAGACTAATTAATTAATCTCTCTCTCTCTTATATTAACTGTAAGTATGCTGTGTGACAATTAGGACAAATAGCATTTCAGATTTGCAAAGCAAAATGTGTTTCAGATCATGTAGGGATGCAAAAATAACACTTGCCATCAATGCCTTAACCTGAAATCTGCCTATCTGCCTTAAGGGGTTGCAGATAGGTGCTATGCTTGTGCCTTCAAATATAAAGTTCTGCATACTTCCCTTATTTGTCAAATTAAATATATTTCTTTCTTTGAATATTACGCACTGTTTCCTTGGAGAAAAGAGTTGTTTAGTTCTGCTATGATAACTGCAATATGGAAAGTACTTAAAAGTCTTCAAAATTATGTTTCATAAAAATCTGTTACAACCAAACCACATGAAATGTAAATTACCATGTCTATTTGAACTTAGCTTGATATAATTTAATAAAGTGTAAGTCTAATGCTAGAGGATTAACAAACCTGTTAACAAGCCATTTTTAAAAGCAAGGAGACCCACATCTCTAAAAATGTATAGAAATTGGTCTAATAACATAAAATGTTAATGTGGGTTTTACATTTTTTCTGTCGGTCTATGCTTGCTATACAGATAGCCTAACAGAAAGTGTCTGCAATGAAGAATCACAGTTTGTCTTTTTTTCTGCCATTTTATCATTTAGATTGAATGTATCAATTTCTTCTTCTGCTAATGGAAGCACATCCTGAGAGACTAAAATAGCACTGCATAAAATATTATTTTCTTCTGATGAAACAGCTGTATCGGCCTTACAACTTTCTATTCCATTGCTGCAATTTGTCTTTTCATCAGAATCATCTAGTTCCTCAACTGTTTTTAAATATTCTTGCAGAAGTGTATTGTTCTGATCATTGTTCAAACTCTCTTGACAATATTCCTTGTGGTCACCTGGGATTACAGCATCAGAAAGGCTTCCTGAAAGAAAATCTTCACAGGGCTTGACTGTTTGCAGAGAATTTCCTAGAAAGCCTTCATTTGTTTCTGTCAAATGTTTTTCAGAGTTCTGCAATTCATTAAGGATATTTTGGTCTGATATGCAGGAATGGAAACCTGAATCAGGATATTCCTGTAAACATTTCTGATGACACATTTCAGAAGATGAACCTAACCAAGTTGAACTATCAATAGGAGAAGGTTCTTGATTTGGTCTAGATGACTGTATGAATAATTTGTTTGGACCTAGAATGCTACACGCAGGAGTATCTTTTTTCCAGATATTACTTAGGTGTTGGTTTACTGAAAGCTGCCATTCCTGGATAGATTTAACCTGTACAAACCACAAAAAAGAAAATATGATAATATATAGTTTCATATGTAATTGCATAATAATATCTCATTTCACATGAGAGAGTTAATTGGGTCAATTGTAAAACACAGCAAGGTTTCGGGAGAATATCTTAGTCTTTATTCATAAAAATGAATGTTTAGGAAAACTAACTTTACCTGATCCCAAAGAAATTTGACAGCTTCCTCTTGCACAAGTCTTTGAAGCTTCTCTTCATTTTTTTCTTTTCTTAACCTGCAAATGATTTTCATATATACATCAAGCTTTAAAAGTGTTGCCACTTTGATCATCACCTTTGCTGCAATACAATTATTTATAGTTAGTCCTTGACTTACGACCACAATTGAATCCCAAATTTCTGTTGCTGGGCAAGACAATTATTAAGTTTGCCCCATTTTACCTTTCTTGCCACAGTTGTTAAGTGAATGACTGAAGCTGTAAAGTTAGTAAAAATGACTTAGCTTGTCAGAAGGTGATAAAAGGTGGCCATGTAACTCCAGGATACTGCAACGGTCATAAGTGTGAAAAACAGTCATAAATAGTTTCAGTGCCATTGTCACTTCAAACAGTATTAAGCAAGTGGTTGTAAGTCGAGGACTACCTGTACTGCAGTAAGAATAGATTCTGGCAAAGAATGGAGTTTTGGAGAGAAAATATATTTACATCAGTTTATTGATTAAATTGGCCAAATCCATCAATTCTGATAACAATACAACTTAATTTCTCTTTGCTAGACACTGAAGAGAATGTTTTCTCCTTTGATTATGCTAACAAATAAAGTATTTTTGAAAGAATACTCCATTTTATAAAGCTGGTAAGTTTTGCCTTCGTTTGGAGAAGAGGAGCTTACCAACTGAAGGAAATGAAACAACTACCACCCCAGCTATGCTTATATTGTTTGCAGGTAAAATTTATTCACCTCAAATTATAGCAGATTTTATTTCTATCCTATTATTTCAGTTTACTTGATTTCCTACTTACTTTTGAACTTCTTCAGTTAAATTAATGATATGTTCTTGCATTCTGCTGAGTCTAATTTCATAGCGTGCTTCCCTGACTCTGGGATGAAATGTTCTTGTATAAAATCCTCTCCAACAGGCCTGAAGCTTGGTGGCAGCTTTATTCATTTCTACAAGTTCATCTTTCGTCTGGGTTACAGTAACTGATACATCAGTAGACAGTTCTAGAGAGCTAGCAACAGAAACACATTTGATAACATTCTCTTCAGATGAGTGTGACTGCTTTAAGTTACTGAACTTTACATTGTCTTCAGGGGATGCTTGATAACTTCTAACGTCATCAGATTGAATATCAGTGTTTACTGAAGAAGCAGCAATGAGGAAAATATCTTCCTCTTGATATGCATTTTGAGTTTCTACCACATCTACTGACTTGAGGGTATATTTTCCCAAAAGCACAGAATCATTGTTCTGCTTTTCTTTGTTCTGCATATTAATATCTTTTGTAAATTCCAAATCTGTATCCCCCACATCTTCCACATCCTCTACATCAATGCCAACTCCATGAAGTTTCAGTTCTGTTGAAGTGGGCGACATTGGAGACAGCCCTGGAGCAACAGGCATAAAAGTAGATTCTGAAGATAGAAGACTACTGTTCAACTTGTCCTCGTCAGTTTGTATATCATCTAAATAAAAATCCTTAAAAGTATTTCTTTCAGCTTGTACCGAAGTTGGAGAAACATTTTTAACTGCATAAGAATGGTCATCATTGGATTTCATCATAACCCAGGTATTCTTTTTAATAATACGTTCTGGGAAAGAGAATAAGATAAAACACATAGACTTTCAATATTTATGTATCCACGTATGTATTTTTGCAAAACATTTACTATCTATATCTGTCTCTTGACTAATTAGGGATTAGGCCAGGGGTCCCCAACTTCTGTTCCATGACATGCCAGCAACTGGGCTACACAAAGCAGTGAAGCCCCAGGATGCAAGCAACTCACAAAAGCACGCTCCCTCCGGTCCATGGAAAAACCTTTCTCTACAGAACCAGTCCCTGGTGCCCAAAAGGTGGGGGAGGGCGCTGGGTTAGGGAATAAATTATTGAGGTTCCTCTGGTCCATAGCAATAATATGCATTCAGCTAAACAGCAAAACAAGAGAAGGGAAGAGTTCAGAAATGATTGTACTTTCTTGTCAATGTAGCAGTGGAGTATGCTATATGGAGCCTCCCTCCAATATTCTATCAGGCTCTACCAAGACCAATGGACAGAATACAAGGTGGACTTAGGTGAGCAGAAATTCTTAAATGGCTGAAATAATTAGAAATGCAGTCTATAACTACCTATAAAGTATAGTTAAGAATCTAGTAGATAAAAATTTTATTACCAAAACTGAAATATATTTTTCAAGCAGGTTAAGACTCATAAGTCAAAGGAAGGTACTCTAACTATAAGCTATAAATATAATATCTAAGATTAGATAAAATATGACAATATCTAAAAATACTAGATTTGAGATGCAGTGCAATATGTAGCCAAGTGCACTGTAATAACTGAAAGTTATGTAAGTAGCATCTGAGCCTAGACTGAGTCTGAGAAATTAGGATATCTGCCAATCGAAAGGAGAATAAATCTAGATTGAATTTCTCTATAAAAGAGCAATGAGGTATATATTCCATGGTTTCTACCTATCTTACAGGAACAAAGCCTTTCATGCAATGCTTATTTTTTTACTAAAACAGCAGAAGAGAGAGCAAAACACTGTTGTTAGGGGGAAAGATTTTCTATTTACTTTCATCCATATAGATCAGGGGTGTCAAACTCACGTCATCACAACAGTGTCACGTAACATATTGGGACTCCCCCCCCCTTCGCTAAACCGGGCCTGGGCATGGTCAGTGCATGACGCATCCGGCCCATGGGCTGAGAGTTGACAGCCCTGATATAGATGAATGATTGCCTTGGAGGCCTTCTAAAACCTCAGTTTTAGTGGCCTCCCCCACAGTTGACCAAATTGTGCATGCCATTTTCATGATGCTTTGGAAGACTTCGGAGGCCTTCCAAAACATCATGGAACCAGCATTAAAAAATTAAAACTTATAATCTATACGAACTATCCCAAAATTTTAAATTTTTACAGCTTTAGATCTGCTAATAAAGTTAGAAGATTCAGAAGCTTGGCTTTAAATAGTTTTAAAACAAGGACAATTATTGCCACTGCTGTTGGTGACATAAAGGCTTGTGTCAGCTGTTTTATGAAACCAAGCAAGGCATCTTTTGTTTCTTCAAAGACATGGAAGAATGAAAAACTATTCTAACATCAGAAATCTTTAAGCTTGTTCTACAGTGATGCTTTCTATGTCCAACTATAGTTACAATTCACATCCATTTAATAAAGAAAAGCATTTTTGTTTTGCAATACTTGAAGATCAATTTTTTTAAATGAATTTAAAAATAAACTATAATATTGAACAAGATCTTCAAGATTTCACTTAATAATCTTAGTCAAAATATGCACTATAATATGTGTTAGTGTGAAAAACCATTTCTTTGTTAGTGCCTATATCCATAAAGGGTTACTGAAGTAGCAATGTATGCATCTTTTGAAAACGCCTCTTTCACTGCCTTGTGCAGTTTTGTTATTACAAATTAATTTGCTGTATGGACTTACAGTCTGCATAATCAATTTCAATTCAGCACTAAACTCCATCTGCAATATATTTTTTCATTATTTCTAGTCCTATTTGGCTACAGCTTCTTCCTTTCATTCCCCCTCACTCTGATTCCACAGATATATTGTCCCATTTTGTCCACTATAATATGCCACAATTGAACCAGTTCGTTAAATATATCACAACATATTTGTGAATTTGAGTTTGAGTGATGCAGTACAGTAATCTAGCACCAAGGCACGCTATGATTATGAACCTGTATATTTGTACCCAATCACTGATTATAAGCATATAGACAAGTGGGTGACAAGAGTTATGAAAACCCAGCGGATATGAATTCTTACCACCTGTAGTTATTTCTTGTTGTATATGGGCAGGACTGTTTGGCTCATTATTAATGGGTGGTCCTTTATTCAGAGTTGAGGATACAGGCGACTCATTGGCATGGCTCTGATACATCAATTGCCTCTGATGCAACCTAAATATAAAAATTTGAATGATTTTATTTTGTGATTTAAGAATACTAGAGCAGAGAACCACTGTTCTTTAATATCACAAATGTTAGCAAGAGTTAACAAAATACATATATATCTGCAAATCAACTTTTCTGACCTTAAAAAGCAACTTAAAAAACCTTATGAATCAAGACCTATTTGAACAAGTTAAAATGATATTAAATTATATAAAAATAGCTCATAAACAATGATATTCACACCTTTGCTTATGTAGTATTTTTTCCAGCTTGGCATCCTCTGCTGATTGGAGTCCAAACATAGTAGTAAGAGGACAAACACTGGCCAAATATTGTACTAACTGAAGGTGCTGGCCTGATCGGAATGATCTCCCCTTTCCTTGACTGTAGAGCCATTCTGCTTTCAAGCTATATGCAAAAACAATATTAATTGTTCAAAGTTCAAATCTTTATTGTCAATGCACAACATGTGGACAATGAAATTGAATGAGCCTCTCTTGGTGCAGCCCACCCAAGAACACGGAATACATCTCAAACACAGAATACATCTTAATGTACTAAACATTTTGAAAGTCCTTTCTATTAGAAACATAAGAGCATAAAGAACAACAACTGAAATCCAGAAGTAATAGATGTAACTCAGAAGCAATAGCAAAAAAAAATCAATTGTTGATATATCATAATATATTGAGAGAAAGCAATAATTTTCATAAACTCCAAAATAAACTATTTCAGTTACATACTAAGTATCCAGTGTCTGCTTTTATCTTCAGGAGTACAGTATATAAATTAAAACCAGAACTTGGAAGTACAGTAACTTGCCTTAGAATTGATTAGACTTAAATATACATAAATGAAAATCAATAAATACATTCATATAAAATAACTAAAACTATTTCATAAAGAACAAGTATTCTTTCTACTCAATATTATCCATACATGGTCTCATATTATTCACTTTCACATAAGTTATGTTATGCAAAGTTCAGAACGGAAATGTAACTGTTCTACAGTACCTATCTAGCCTTTTAACGTTCCAAATAAACATTGCTGCAAGCATGCTTATATATTGATCTATGTACTACTTTTTGTTTAAACATTTCACCTCTTTCTTTTTGGGATCATTAATTTTAACCACCACTACAAAATCACAATTTTCTCAGTCTTCTCTTTTATTCCTTGCAACCATTGTACTTCCCAGATTTTAATCAGTTACCTCATGTATTCTTTAAGTTAGAATTTGCGCACATGCTTTCCTAATCCCTTGAAATTTTTGTATTTAGTCTTACTATCTTTATATAGAGGAACACTAGGCATTATACCAATCATCAGGCACAAGTTTAGTTTTCTCATATATGTTAAACAGTATGTACAGCCACTGTATAGGCAACTTGTACTATCTGAAACTGACAAAACCTTAATCAGTTTCACATTAAACTATTTATTTTGCCTCTTAAGGCAGATATCCAATGCCAGCTCATTCCTTTCTATGTATATTCCCCATTGTGTGCCTTATGCTTTTGTAATCCCTTCCTTTTTGTCAACTTTATTACATATCAAATGTATATGCAAGCATTAATTGTAATTATCCTAGCACTGGGTGAGTATTCTCAACACTGTGGGGAATGGGGAAAAGGGGCTATAAAACTTGCCCTTTTCCCCAGCTTCTCAGTTGAGTTCGGGAAATTTTTCCTACTGTTTGGGTTCACCCAAATTATTTGGGTTAATAGCCTTGTGATGCTGTAAATATATTTTGGGGCAATTTCTTATTAAAACTTTTTCAAGATGTATTACTATCCTGATACATCTTTTTGTTTTCTCATTCTTTGGTATTTGTCTGGCAAATGCTAAATGATGGGTAGATACATAGATTAATGGCAACACTCAGTTTAATCATGTTCTTACCTTTCTTTCTGAGAAACCACATACCCATCAATTACTTTAAGACTGAGACACCAATTGACAATAAATGGCCTGTAATCAAAACCTGGAATGTTAGGTGTTGCCATCACACAAGGATTGTTCATAATTGAGAGTTGCTCTAGTTTAGGAAAAGAGGCCAGGAAAGAAATCTAAAAAGAAAAGGAAACAATTATGTTGGTGCTTAAATGTAAAGAAAATTTATAGGCAGAGCAGCACTATACATATATCCTACAGTTTAGTTATGTTAGATGCTTGAGGGGAAAAATATTTGCTTAATTTTATTTAAAGACTATTGTTTTATTTTATTATTTCTTAGAATTTATTAAACATATTTTACTGGAATACTAGAATATTTTCTGCAATAGTTTTATTGTAACATGGAAGACATTTCAATTGTAAGTCCTCAACTTATAACCACAAATGAGCCTAAAATTTCCATTGCTAAGCAAGACAATTAAATGAGTTGTACCCCATTTTACAACCTTTTTGTCACTGTGGTTAAGCGAATCACTGCACCTGTTAAGTGAAACATGCAGTTGTTAAGCAAATTTGGCTTCTTCCATTGACTTCACTTGTCAGAAGTCAGCTGGGAAAGTTACAAATGGTGATCATATCATCCTGGGATAATGTAAGTGTCATAAATACATGCCGGTTGCCAAGCAAACAAATTCTGATCACGTGATTACGCTCTAATGGTCATGTGAAAACTGGCCATGTCATTTTTTTCAGTGCTATTGTAACTTTGAACAGTCACTAAACAAATGTTAAGTAGAGGACTACCTGTATAGCATTTCTTTTCTTTGTTACTGCTATAATTGGACATGAAGTTAAGAATATAAAAACAAAAAGTCAGCTGTGTGACTCAAAATCACGGGGAGTTTTTAATGGCTCAAGAGAGATTGAATGAGGACATTTCCAATATCTTAACATTTTAAAAAAATACTGCACACTGAACTAGTTCTCTTTTTGACAGATTATGAAAAAAATTAACCTACTGTCGATTCATCTTCATGAAGGATCAATTTTATTTTTGTTTTAATTTCTATGTTGATTCAATGAAAGCATTTTGTAAGTAATCCAAAATTTATTTTTCTTCATGGTAACTGAATTTAAATTTCAAAAATATGCTGCAAAGAACCTACTTTAAGAATCTGTCTCAAAGAATGACATTTCCCCTTTACATTATTTTAATTGCTTTAATTGCTAGCATATTTAATTACTTAAACAATAATTAATTAAATGACAGCTAGTAATTGTCATTTATTTTTAAAATCTACAGATCTTCTGTGCCCAAAACGTAGCAATAAAAATATAGATGAAAATATAATGAAATGTAACTATAGTAATTTAGGTTATATTTGATTTCTCTTTCTCAAAGTTATTTCATTTTCCTCAAAAATATTATTCTTACCTCATTCAAATCTCTAATTTCATTTTCTGCCAATGAAAAAATAGTCAGGTCATGAGGTAAACAAGAAGGTGCTGAACGCAATGAAGTGATGATATTTCCATGCAGCAGCAAAGTCTTGAGGAATAGTAAAATGGAAAAAACAATATGTACACATATACTTTAATAATGTGAACTGCTCTGAATATTCATAAAACAACTACATAAGGATTATGAAAATACAGCTGCACACACACATCCTTGAAATATTTATTTTTAACACGAGTGTGTGTTAAAAATAAATGATATTTCAAGGGAATATAAAAATGTTCATAACTATATTTGCTCTTTAGTTACATTTAGAAATGTAATATGTTAGATCTAAATGATATTAATTATCAAATAGTTAATCATGATCATTCATTTTAGTGGAACTACAGGATAAATTACTATGTACCCAAACTATGTTTTAAAGCATGGTTGTTCAACCTTTTGGCTTGGCTTTTGGCTTGGCTGAGCTGCACTGAACAAAGAGCAATTGTGTTGGGTCATATATATATACAATATGTAAATAAATAACAACTTAAACACGTTATTTTTTATATTTTTATTATCTTGTGAGGCTGCATTACTAGCTGTCCAGGGCCACATAGTTGGACATGACTGCTTTAAAAGCATTTAAAGATGATTTTTATTTTATTTGAGACAGCTTTACACTACATCTTATTCATAGCTACCTGAAGAAAATGCTATTGTGAATAAAATCAAAACTTTGTTACAGATAAAAGGCCAACAATGCTGCTCTGTACTCACTCCTTAATTAGGAATATTTAGACTATCAAAGAATATAAGCTTAAAAATATTTACCTTTAGAGATGAAAGTCTGGAGATATCTCCTATTTGGGGTATATTGTTATCTGACAAATCAAGATGTTGAAGAGATGTGCAGCAACAGATCTGGTCTATAGTCTAAAGGAAGACAAAATATTTTTCAGCAACATTATGAAGCTTAATGTGCAATAACTTACAGTTCTTGATACAAAAGAAAGCATATTTTACATTAGCAAATAATGCATTATATCAAATAATATGGCATGGGTTGCCTTGATTCTGTGCTGATTCCTGGCACTTACCTGGACAGGTCCCTGCAGTTGTCTTGGCAAGATTTTAGAATTGGTTTACCATTTCCTTCTTCCTAAAACTGAAAGAGAGTAACTGGCCCAAGATTACTCACTTCTCAGTTTCTGGCCTGGTGCCTTATCCACTACACCAAACTGGCTCTTCCATAATTAAAAAAGAATGTGTGCTTTATTCTAGTTGAGTTTAATTTATGACAAAGGTTTATAGAAGTTAAATCATATCTAACAGTAGACCTTTGAATGATATAGTTTCTAACTGTTCTAATACAAGTAAATGTAGTAAATTAGGTTCCAACGTGAAAAAAACAGAAAGAAAAACAGGACCTAGATTGTGTGGAGAAAGCCTGTGAACCTAGAAATAATAAAAAAGATACAAAAGAGTATATCACAGAATATAAGGGTTGGAAGGCATCTTGGAAATATACAAAGCAGGAATCTACTATGTTAAATGCTTGGTCAGAGGAATATTCATCACTAACTCTTACATGCATATTTACCCTAAGCATCTGTTTTGCATTGGATTTTAGTTTTATTCTAATAAGCCTGACTAATGATTCTTGAACAAAGGATGATTATTATAAAACTTTGGGCTCAAAACAGACTTCTGAAATCCTTGATGCAGCCTCGGGGACCTCCAAAAGTTGCTATCAAACAGCAGTTTTAAAAACATAAAATACTTGAATTGAGTGTAATCATATTTCCCACTTAGTGTAGAAAAAGTTTAAATGGAATAAAATAAAATGTACTTTCTAGTGGCTCCACCCACTACTTTCTGGAGTCTGTTAACTAACCCTAAGCCTCTCAAAGGTTAAATGTAACTTGCTGCCCAGAAAAAGTTGCACAACTCTGTTCTAGCAGCTTGAATTCTAATAAAACAAAGATTCTAAGACTCTGAAATTTGCATTAAATTATTATACATTTGAAAAAGCAGGATTACAGTAGAACTCCAGAAAGTGAGAAATGTATGTTCAGGCACAGAAGTATAAAGACAAGAATGGAAAAAAGGAGAATTCCTCTGAAAACAAACAGAAATAATCTCACACTTTTAAATGTTGTAATCGATTTCTGTCTGCCATAATACAATTCTAAAGTAATTTACCTAAAATATCTTAGTTAAAATAATTAAATCTCATTTCTAATTTTAAAAATCTAGAGATGACTAACGAAATTAAATACAATAATATTAAAATCTACAATAGGCCACAGAATACAGATAAAGATATGAAAACTGTTAAGAAGGTATTTCCATAAAACAGATGATAAACTGACTGACTTTCCATCACCAAAAAAGTTCAATTAAGTATGGTTATCTCATTGGAAGGGAATTCTAAAGTCCAGCATTAGCTGCAGAAACGCTTTTTCTCTCTTTTTCTTCAAAACAGTTGCATCCAATAGTATTATTTTACCAAGGGAATAACACTTATTACTAGAAATGTTGTTCTTCACTGCCTACACATTGTCCAAATCTTGAGGGACTATCAGGATAGCATTTTAGCATAATGTAGACTAGTGAACTTTTCCCCTCCCAATTTTAAAATTCTATCCTATCCTATCCCATCCCATGTAATATTGCATTTCCAAACATTTTGCCTTAATCAAGTTCCTAGGTATGACATAAATTAAATACAATACTACTATGTTGGATTAACATTGTTATTGTTTTAAATATTTACTTACAATTTCAATTTACAAGGCCGCCCACTTCTATACAACCCCTCCAAAAAACTAGATGTAAGAATGATTTTGTTCATTAATTGCTGTTTATTTCATTATTTAAAGAAAATTTACCTTTAAATTGTTTCCTGCCAGATTCAGCCACTCCAGGTACATTAGCTCTTTCAATCCCTCTACATTACCAATACTGTTGTGAGGCAAGTTTAGCACTCGAAGATGAGTCAGCTTTGCTATACCCATCATCCGCACTAGACGATTGCTGGCTACTGACAACTGCAAGAAAATGGAGAAATAGCTTCAATTTTGCTTACAATTATTTTAATTCTTGGGAAAAACTATAAATGGGAAAGTATGTACGTACCAACCAATGCTAGAGGTTAGTATTTTACTACAAAGTAAAGTATCAACCTCTAGCACTGTTGGTGAGGGCTATGGTTGTATCAGTTGCAACCCAGTCTGGAAGAAGATTGTGCTATTTTGAATGAATTGCAACCGAAACTGAAGTGTGAGGCTCCTGCTACAATGACCCATATTTTCATCATTACCCGGTTAAAACTACTGCTAACATGCTTTACATTGGCCTGACTTTAAAAGTTTCAGTTGTTAAGAGAACAGCAGTCTATGTGCTGACTGATCTGTCCCAGTGGAGGCACATTTCACTGGTGTTGCAGCTATGCACTTATTTTTATTTATTACATTTCTATGCAGCCCATCTCCCATACAAGGTGATTCTGGGTGACTTAATGAAAATAGGCTTTTTGTGTGTAATTTAACATGCTGATACTAACCTATAAATCCCTACCAGTTATCTGCAGGCCTGAATTCCTGTATTGGAAGTTACGTGTAGTTTAAACCTCTCTTGTGATTGCACCTACAAAAGTTTCATTTTCACAGAATGTGTCTTCCCAATAATATTCTGTCAGAAGCTTTTAATTACTTCAAAACCAATAAATATAAGAAATATTAACACAAAAATAATTAGTTCTAATTTGAGTACATGGTGTGCGTGCATAAAGCTGGAGAATCAAAACACTGTATTGGACTCATATTCACTGAAGGTTACTACCGAGCATAACATTTACTCATAACATACAGAATGAAACATTACAATTTATTTTTCCAAGTTTTCGCCCAAATTTAAATAATTCAACTAACAAAGCATATTTGCTCATATGTATGAAAAACCCCCTACCTGCATCAAGTTCTTATAGTTCTCCAGGTGTTCCAATTTAATTAATTGATTTTTATCCAAAATCAAAGTATGTATGTCTGCATTACAGGATAAAGTTGGTCCTAGTTTTTGTAAACCCTGGCCTGACCAATTAATTAAAGAACCTATTAAATAAGAAAAAATCCAAATGTTAAAAAAACCAAATGCAGCAAATTTAAAAGATGATATGCAATCATGCCCTATACAATAACTTAGTATTTTGCAATACAGTATTTAAACTGGGCACCAATTTCTTTATTCTTATTTTTAACATATCTGAAAAACCTGTTTTTGTCTTTAATAACCTCTGTCAACCTTAATATATTTTGAGCTTTAGCTTTTATAACGTACTCTTTACAGTGCTAAGCAATATTTTTCAAAGTGTTCTAACATAACCTGTTCATGTCAGGTCTTGTCACATTTCTATGGGGTTCAATTTTAGACACTGACTGGGCCATTTCAAAACACTGAATTTGGGCTTTACCCATTCTATTGTATACTTCTAAATCTGAGATCATTGTCTTACTTCAAGATCCATTTGAACTTCATTGTCAATGATAATCATTACAGTCTCTGGTAAAACTCTCTACTATAAAGCAGAATTGCTGCCCCACTTAATGATGACAAGTTATTGAGTTTTGAGGCAGCAAAAACCTTAGTACACTTTCATATTGGTGTTGATTTTATTTATATTTCATATTTGTAAACCTTCCATCTCCCTCAAAGAGGAATATGATGTTCTTACTGTGAAGTGCAATATTTATTTTTGTCAGGGATAATAACATACACTTAGCCTGGAAGTTGAAGTTCTACTTTTGCTTCATCAATCCATGGAACATTTGTCTTTTTAAAAATGATTTTATTAAATATTATAGTTGTACATATAAAAACAAATATAAAGCACAATGAACATAAAAATTCCAAGTGTTTAAGAAATAGGCTTGGCCACGCTTTATGTCTATATACACCATATTATATCTGTGGACCTAGTTGACATTCCTCTACTATGCTCATCAGCTGACTGCAAAAACATCAGTTTCTGCAGTCTACTTATGAGTAGCACTTCCTGGACTATATATGCATCATCCCACAATTTTTCCTTTCTCTGGAGAGATTATGCTGGCCAGAATCCATCCTCTGGCTGCTGATTTCATTCATTATGCCATGTCCACTTCATCAGGGACATCCAGTTCATCATGTCCTCACCAGAAGTTCAGCCTAGAACATTCCTAATATGGTGTGCAATTCAGCTACTTTTTACAAATGTTGCTCTTTGTGACCAGTGGTGGCCACTTTGCAACCTCTATTACAAACTACATTTTTTTCCAGGGTTTTTCTAATGGTGGAGTAACACACTGTCTTGAGCAAGTGTGGCTTACAGATCCACAGATGTTATTCTGGGATTCTTTCTGACTTCCTAACTAATGTATGCTGTGCTCTTGCAGTGATTTTGACCAGATATACTCATAAATCTTTTCAAGTTCATGTTTCTGGGTATAGATAGAGCCTCACAGTTCTATGGTTCTTTGTAACTTGACAGGCTTTAGTAACTTGTTTATAAAGATCTTCATGTTTAGAATCTTCTCTGTGATGAGCAGAAAAAAATATGTAATTTATTTACAGAGAAGACCCATATGAGCCCTGGATTTTACATTAAGTATTCACCAATTCCTTTAATTTAATTAATTGAATGGCAGTGGAAGGGTACTTTTATACTCTGGCACATTGCATTTTGGATGACTAATCATAAAAAGTTCATTGGAATTATTTGCATTTTTTATGTAGCCTCCCAGCTATTTTGATTTACTTACCTCATTTAGCTTTTCCTATGGAATCCTATATACAATTGCTTTTAATTTATTAACAACTCTTCTTTTGAGTGCAATATCAAGATCACCACTGTCCCCCAATCCACCCCCAGTGCTTTGCTATTTCCATTTTCTTGATTAATAGTAGTGTCAAATCACAGATATCTGTAGTTGATCTTTCTAGTTCTTCATTCATCTTCTAAAATAGAAAATTGTCAGCAAAATTGGTCTGGAATTTTTGAGAGGCTATGTGTTTAACAGTTCGTTTCTCAACAAATTTTGGAAAGAGTACCATTCCTACACTACATGCCCCTTTGAACTAGCTGCAACTGACTTTTGGAAAGCCTATCCTAGTCATTGATTTGCTTATCTTGGCTATAACAGATGCTAATAACATTATTGGTTTTATATGGTCCTCTATTTACCCAGATATTCTGTAGATATTCTCTATTTACCCAGATATTCTGCAGATGCTAATAACATTATTGGTTTTATATGGTCCTCTATTTACCCAGATATTCTGTATAATGTATAATGTTTCCTTTACATTATATTCCAAAGGTTTAATCTGTAAAAAATGTACATACTAAAATATACCATTACCGTTATTATTTACAACGGAACACTCCCTTGCTCAATTTTGCCATCCTATGAAAAATAAATTTTCACATATAACAAGAGTTTCAGCATTAGGAAACATCTTGTAACACAACCTCTCCTCCAAAGAGAGACAAATATCCTAATACTATAATGCCTTTCAGGAAAAAAAAACTAGTTATTAAAAAGAACGATAGTAGTATGTCATCTGACACAGTTACATAACTGTCATTACACTTCTATGTAGAAAGAAGGCACAAAGGAATGTCTGGAGTTATTTCAATATATGTGCATATACATATAAAAACCGCCAAAGAATAAATAAGGTACCGCTCCTACAAACTACACAAAGAAACAACTGTTCGCAAGGTCTTTCGGGATTTGTAGTGCATTGTTAAAATTAATTCATACCATTAATCAAGACCCAGGATTATACAAACTACAGTCCCCATATGGCTCCGCGCGACCCTCAGCGCGCACTCCCTATCCCCATAACGTTCAACGAAAAGACTGTTCCTTGACCAGCGTTCCCAAATCGTTTATCTTCGTCGCTTTTCGCATTCGGCACATTTTACTCCTACCTTGACTAGCGCCCATGGGTGGCTTTACCGCCTCAGTCTTCGTTGCGGAAATCTCCGCAACCGATGCTGCCGCCATACTTCCCGCTTGCTTCCAATGCTAGGCAACCGTGCTGAGGCTAGGTACTGATTGGATAACAAGAAACGCTTGGAAAAAAAATAATGTCAGATATTTTATATTGCGGTACAAAGTTTTCAAGGCCCCTGGTGTCCCCGATAATGAGTTTTATCTACTTTAGGAATTAAACTACCAGCTAATGAAAGCGCAACACTTCCCATGGTATAACAGATAGCGGGTGTTCCCATCATGCCCCGCGCAAGTATAGAATCCGATTTCCCATGAGCCTCTCTTTTTCTTATAGGAACCGGTGAGGTTGCTCTGCTGCTACCATTATGAAGTAAGACTCGGGCCCTTGGTTTAATCCGAGGGCATCCTCAGGTTTGGCACATGAAATGGGGCGGTTTAGGCTTTCTCAGTTTGCTAATTTATTTCTCGGTAACTTTGGAATGCAGGGTCGAGTTGTGCAGCTTCAGTGGGTACAAGATCTACCCCGGCCATGGCCGCCGCTACGCTCGTACGGACGGGAAGGTAAGGCGCAACTAAAAAAAAAAAGGTTTGGCATACTATGGTTATTCTGCTGCAATTTTTGTTCAATATATGCATGGAAACCATATTTTGATAAAATCACTGGAAAGATCACTGGCATTGTTACATGTCCATCCAGTTTTATTATTGCAGATTTAATTTTTGGTGGTGGTATGCCCCTCCTAGCCAGCCCTTGGAACAACCTAAAAGCCATATAGTAAATGAAGTCTTACTAAAGCAAAATACTTACATGGTTTACCTGACTCGCTCAGTGGAGCAGTGAAGTAGTTAAGGAATCAACAAGTAGATTATTTTACATACCTTGGAAACACTGCAAGCATAGTTGATGGAGTACTGCAAAAAGTAGCATCTTGACTATACTTTTCAGTTTTTTGAAAATGTTGCAAAATAATAGTTAGGGTTTAGCTAAGTTTTAACTTTTATATTGCCTAGTTTACAGCTAATCGCTATTGAAACCTCAGATCTAGAATTGTTTTGAGCTGCTTTGTCAGTCTGCATTAGTACCAAATGCATGTTATGTTAAAAAAATAATCCAAATGTTCCAGGTTTTTCAGTTTTTGAATGCAAAATGTGAGTCTGCATTCCTGTCTAAGAGAAATCCCCGTCAGATCAATTGGACTGTTTTGTACAGGCGAAAGCACAAGAAAGGACAATCGGTAAGTATTTTGCTGTATTGGTTAGTTTATGGAGATTGAATAATGATGGCTGCCTGTATTCTTAATAAGAGTAAGAACACCCAAAATAATATTTAACAATATCACAGAAAGATGACATTTATTTTACCTCACAGCTTAAATATTCCTATGTCCCCTTACAAACATCATTAAATTTTATTAAAAGACATACACTTTCATGTCTAGGATGCATACAGTACTTAGATTGACTTGGGATGAAGTGAGAGGGGAAATAGATTGGTTATGCAAAACCAAAATACTTGTGAGTCAGTTTACAAGTACCTTAACAATAATTAGAGTGTGTTAGAAATCTGTTGTTTTTGATGAGGCTTTTTGAAATTTCCTGAATTTTTTTAATGTGTAGAATGCCCCGACAGCTTGAAATGCATTGGTATTACTTTGTTCTTATGTGCAAAGTTTGTCCATTTGTGGTAGGTAGAAACCAGAACATTGCTTGCAAATGATGGTATATATCACAAAAGAGGTGTAATAATGCTGTTAGAATAGATTTGAGGGCAGAGTAGACATTGGGTTTGTTGTAGGTCTGATTTTATCTCTTATTCTGGGTTTATCTCTTATTATTTATTGTATGTAGTTTCTTTGCTTCAGTTTCAATGGTATATGCAAGTATGGCCATCTACCCATTACTTCAGAAAGTACATTACTCTCAGTCTGTTACTAGTGAGTTGTCTATTGATCTTGTTGGATGGGTAATCTGAATACCAAGTCTAATTCCATTAGTGGAGTAACTCTTAACAAGAGAATCAGAATAAGCAGTTGTAGCATGCAGCCTGGCTCTACCATGATAGATTTGGCTAAAATTTCTGGATGGAAGCTGGAAGTGCATGTTGTTTGCATGATGTAAATTAATTATGTAGGTTTCCTGTAAAATGAATGTGTGCAGTTTTACTGTAATATCAAAAAAAAAGTGGTCTTGTTGGAAGGAAAGTCAATGCTGAGGGTGGTGTTGGAATCCAAGTTGTTGAAGTCATGATAGTATTTGACCATTACTTCAAAACAATTAAATGGAACCATTCCTTTAAGTTGCTCAGTGTGTAACTTGCAGCTGTATAACTACTATCCTCTTTGTTCCTAACGACTGTTTCATCTCAGTTCAAATCCTAGTCTAGCTATTCTATGCATCTAATGAAGTCAGCTGCAGCTCATCAAATGTTACCTTTTAATAAAATACGTTAGCAGATTTATTCTGATTTATTCTACCAGATTTTTTCTGATTCCCTATATCTTAGTAAACTACATAATTTGGGGAACATGCTTTGCTTAGTTGTGATATAATGTATTCAGTTTTCATAATTTATATCGTAATACATGGCTTTCCACAATCTATTTATTAAAATATCTGTGACCCTTGATAAAGGATCATTGGTTTAAATTATTTTGATGGGAATAGGAAATCTGTATGCCTTTTTATTGTACTATTGAAAAGAGTGATTGAAATATGTATGTTCTGTGGCTAGGACAGAAAATCCATTAAGAGCTCTGTTTTAAAATGGGCATGTATAGCTAATTGAAAGAAAAAGCAGTATTCAAGAAATGTCAGCACAACTGTACATCTGACTAATTAAAAGTAAATCATATTTTTTGGTAAATTGGAAAAGAATTATAGCTTAAAATGTACAGAAAAATAGCTAATAGAGAGTTGTAGCCTCATGTATTCATGGGTGACAGTGCCATCAGTCAGCCAGCCTTTGATATCTTAATATTTCTCTTACTGGTAAGTGAAAGATTAGAATCTATATCAAGAAAAATGTGGAGTTCCAATGTGGACTAATTATTTTTTTAAGAAGTTGATTTTCCTTAAGTTTCAAGTGATCAGCAATTGTGAAATATTAGATAAACATTTAAAAAAAAAATTCCTGGGACTTGAAATAGGAGGTAAGAAAACTGAACTGTGGCAATGATATAAAATACTTCAATCTGATATGATCAATAGGCTGTGTATGTGCGAAGTATGGATACTTTTTTGAAGCACTTATTTCTTTGCTCAGGAAGAGGTACAAAAGAAACGTACACGCCGTGCTGTTAAGGGCCATAGAGCAATCACAGGTGCTTCTTTGGCTGAAATAATGGCTAAGAGAAATCAGAAGCCTGAAGTGCGAAAAGCTCAAAGGGAACAGGCCATTAGGTGGGTACATTTTATTCTTATTCTTTACAAAAGTATGATTATGATCTAGTTGACATCCTTGACTGAATGTAAAAAATAGACATTTGATTATGGATTTTTAATAGGGGAGATTGTTCGTTATGTTACTTCATTTGTATGTTCCTTGAAACGTGTAAAGGAATTACGCTAAAAAATAAACCAATACAGTACAATGTAACTTTGTTCAAAGCACTTCCAAAAGTCTCCTGGATTAAAAAAATAAATCGGGTTATTAAAAATACTTGGTGACTTGTGGTCTAGGATGGTATGGATGCTTTCACCCATTTCGGTATGGGCTTAAACCAGGGATAGCTTTACCAATGACTAGATTTGTTTCCAGACCTTTCACAGGGATGAGATGAATCGAAGCCCTTTTCCAGAAAGGAACTGCTTTAAGACATCTGGAATACTTTCATGCTGCAACTCTGTAGCAGCAGCTTGTTGCCTGAAGATATTATAAGTAGGGAATTATTTAAAGTATCTAATCAGCAAAAGTTAATTCATCTCTATATTTTTCCTTTTCACGCACTAGGGTAAGGAAAGCATCATTTTAAGCAATTACTAGTATTTGTAAGCTATTGCTACCTAGAATGGGGTAAAATTCTTAAAAATCAGTGCCTCACATGAGATCTTGCAACTAAATTGAATAATTTTGCAGAATTTCCTTGATCTGTGGCAGGGTAGGCAATCTTTTTTTTTTGGTTTAGAAATTATACTTTGCCTTTATGCTATGTCGGGGCCACATCATTGACAGAATTTCATAAGAATGGAGAACGAGGTTCAAGGAAAATGGTTTGATTGGAGGATTTAATCTCTTTGATTTAGAAATTAAAGGGAACCTAATGTTGCAGAAAATATTGGGCCCATCTATCAAGGTTACAAATGGAATTCTGAGTTGTTATATCTTACCAAATGTCTCCACACATCCATAGACCACTATTCTGCTATGCAGCGGGCATATTTTTCATAAAATTTCGGATGTTAAATAATAAAAAAAATGTTCTTCTTATTTTTTGGGCATTATAATTAACAGAGCTGCCAAGGAGGCAAAGAAGGCTAAGCAGGCAACTAAGAAAGCAGTACCCTCTACAACAAAGGTAATGGCTGGCAAAGACTGTTAAAGCAAGAGTATGATTATTTATATCACTCTTTGTAGATCCTTATTTACAAACAAAACGTGGCTTTGTAATAAAATTGTCCTGCGTTCTAGTGTCATTATCAGTTTGTGTCAGTGGGAGGCTACATGGATGACTTGAAGATTTTTCTTCATTTGCTTCGTTTATGTTCCACCTTTCCTTGGTTGCCCAAAGTGATAGTATATTTTATACATAAGGATATTTTATTTTCATAATAATTTTCTAAAGTAGGTTGAGCTAGGAATTAAGAATGAGCATTATGAACTTGAACTTTAAGCCTCTCATATTTGAATTTACTATCCAGATACTACATTGCTTTTCTGGTCCTATTGTAATCCGGGTTCTCAGTGGGACTCTGCTTTGAATATACAATTAGAAGTATCTAATCCCCAGTCCTCGATCAGGGAAGGGGCTGCAATAAACTTTAAAAATAGCATAATTGGATGGTAACATAATTGTTTCTCAAAGGCTGCAATATGGAATTCCTTTAGTCCAATGGTTGCAAAGATCACAGTGTAGCATTTCTGACTAGATTGAAAATTTTGTTCAAATGATTTAGAGCCCAGTTTCCCAACCTTTCCGGCCCAGGCGGGGGGTGGAGTGGGGTGGGAAGAGGGCATGGTTCCGAGCGGTAATTGCCCGCCACTTCTGTGGCCTAGTTCTGAATGGTTCAAATCCCAGTAGTGGTCCAGGGGTTGGGGACCCCTGATTTAGAGACACTTTGTTCTTTCTTATTCACTCACTAGAAGTTCATCTATTGGCATTATGCTAGTTTACACTAACTAAACTGACTTAATATGTAGCATACCCTCATGAGTGTCTTTTTTTCTATTTCCAGGCACCAACAAAGACTGCACCAAAACAAAAAATTGTGAAGCCTGTGAAAGTTTCTGCTCCTCGTGTTGGTGGGAAACGCTGATTTGTGCTGATTTGATTATGTCAAATAAAATTTTGACTATAATTGGTCTATTCTCTTTCAGATCATTATCATTACATAACTGACAATGATGAGCAATAATGTTGAAAGCCGCTATTAGCAAAACATATACAGGAAAGTCTGTATTTAAGAAATTATTAGTGAAAATAATTCAAAGATTTACTGTAAAATTCAATACATATTGGTAAATTCATTTGAAATTCAATGTTACTTTTGCCTAATCTGCCCAAATGCCCTACGACCTGGTTGTTTATTAAGGGAATTTTGCCACTGAAATTGATAGTTTACTCAGGATAAATTTCATATTTCAACCATCTTACCAGCAGCTGATCAGTGAATAGTTGAACATCACACAGCCATAACTATTTCTGGTGAAGCATTGCAATTACATTTTCTACCATTAAGTGGACTTATGACCACTTATCTCTCTGCATGGAGATGGAATAATGGCAAAATTGCTATGCCAATTGTTTTCCAAAGGAAGGGAAAATCCATGATTCTGAAATTCCTACTGAAGTATTAGAATTGGATGGAAAACTGGTGTTTTTTTTAAAAAAAATACTCAATATATTTTTAAAATCGAGATACTGTGAATCAAAAGTCATTTTAAAGCAATTTTATTCATAATTTCAGAATTTACAAGATTATATTTATTGTAAACTCAGCAACTAGATTTACAAATGTGAAAAGACTATAGATCCTTAATAATAGTAAAAATCTTCCCTTTTTGCAACCCTGTAGTCCCTATTCAGGGCGGCATGATGGAGCTGACCATTTACTGGCCAGATATTCATACTGACACCTACATGGAGTTTGCAGCAGATTTTTTTTTCTTTGTACCTTAAGAGAGAAACATGTTGCTACCTAGGATTGAACTCAAACTTTCAGGTGGAAGCCAAACTTCTTCCGCACTATGTCACTATACTGCTCTGTACCATAGATCCTTAATATAGCCTTAAAATATTAAATATGTAATTTAGTCAATTGTATATTTTCATACTGTAAGATTGCATTTTTCCCTAAACAATGTATAATGTAACTATACATATGCTGGCAGCCAAGGTAGAATGAGAAATTTATATTGCACTAACCAAGTTACTGATAAGAATCCTGGTTTACTATATATTTTGCACTGTTTAGACTTAGGAATATTGACAGACTGATAGTGTTCATTCTTGTTTTGTTATTTAGGCTGATAAAGCCATTTTATGGGATGTTAATGGCAAAGTAATTTCAGAAATACTATTGAAAAACTTATAAGCTTAAAATTAAACAATTTTTATATCCAACTACAAAATCTTTCCCAGAGATGCTTACATGTTTAAATAATTTTGTATATTTTAGGCTATAGCATTCAGAGTGTCACTGCTATGTAAATTATTGTAACTTAATAGTGATATCTGTGAACTTGGCTCAGACATGTAGTACTTTGATAATTGGGTCAAATTTGTGTGCTGCAACACACCAGTTTTACAAAGGCAAGATGCACTAGGGAGAGAATACAGAAAAATGAACAACTGGTGCATAGTTACCATTTATCAGCTGGAAGGTTCAAATCCAGGAAACTGCCATTGCCACTTGCACAACATCTGCCTAACAACTTTAACATTGCAGAGATTCTCAATCATCCAGGTCATGGTTGTCCCAAAGATGCATTTTGGTTTTTCAGGAGGCAACTGGATTTTATTAATTTTTTTTTGAATATGTTTCACTCCTCATCCCAGAATCTTCTTCAGGTCTGACTTCCCTATCCTGTCAGAGCTGAAGAAACTTCTCGGATGAGAAGCGAAACAAACATCTTCAAAGAAAAAACAAAGTTCAGTTGCCTCTTGAAAAAGCACCTTTAAGACATAAATAACCATACAAAAAGTGCCAGGCTTTGAACTACAAGGTCAGCAGTGGACATTCTTGAATAGCATCTGCTGGGACTGTATAAATGGGGCATAGTATCCTCCCCTCTGTGAATACGGGGTCCCACATCAAACTGCACCACTGGCTGTAAGATGAGAGCTATATATACCAATCCAGTATTGATTTTTTAAAATATACATGATGTAGCACTTCAATGGTTACAAGGTCTAGACATTGGTATTTGAACATACATCTTTTAACATTTATATTTTGTGTTCTACAAATCTAGGTGAAATGCCATATGCTAAATAAATGTGCTGCGACTGTTAAGTTGCAGTTCCAACAATTCCCGGTAAAAGAGGAATCCTTTTTGCAAGTCCCTTGGAGATAAGAAAGTTCTGACCGAATTGCGTTTTCCGGTAATTATTTTTCGGCTTCAGTAGAAAGTGCAGAAACAAATCGAATAAGCTATTTTACAAAACTATGCCGTAAATCTTACAAATTAAGGTCACTTTCATACGCTCATGAAAGCGCTTTAAGAATTATACGAACAGACAACAGTTCAGCCAAGCTGGCAATTTGCAGACTGATTAGTTCAGTACAAGAAAGGAACTACACTTATTTAATGCAATTTAAAGAAACTATTTTGCCTATATTGCACGTAATTAACCGTGTCCCACTGCTGTTGACCTCTGCCTGTTTTAAAACGGCAGCTCATTTTCCACGGCCCTGGCAACGCTTGCCCGATTCCAGCATGGCGACGCTACTCAAAGCGCTTCCTCTTCCCTCCGCTCGAAGGGCTAGGCTAGATCTTCCCAGACCTCACTTCCTCTTGTGCAGCAGCCATTTTGTCTTTCCGTTGATCCGGCTGCCCGAGCTTCTTCCTCCCACCCGTCGCCGAGGACCGCGAAACTCCAGTTCCACCTCCTGGGGCCCGATTCCTTCTGGAACCGATGCTTCGGGTTTTTCTTTATTTTAACCCTTCCCGTGATTCCCCTTTTCCCTTCGCTCGCTCCGAGTGGTCTCCTTTCTAACACCTGTGACAGGAGACACCACCCACCCACGACGCCTGCTTATCTTCTCCGGAGAGTTCCCTCGCGTCTCCTCCGCTGGGGACCACAGAGCTCAACCCCCCCTACCCCCACCCCGAAACAGAGCTGGACCCGCATCGGACTCTTTCCTTTCAGCGGCTGAAGTGCCCCCCCTCCTCCGCTGACGAGGGGGCGTCCGCCGGCCGCCACTCGTCTCCCCGCCCGCCATGTCGAACGAGGAGAGCTACTTGGCCATCCTGCGCTACTTGACCAACGAGCGTGAGCCTTACGCGCCGGGCACCGAGGGCAACGTCAAGCGCAAGATCCGCAAGGCCGCCGCCTGCTATGTGGTGCGCGGCGGGACCCTCTACTACCAGCGCCGGCAGCGGGACCAGCAGCGCTTCGCCGAGCTCGAAGTGGTGCTGCAGGCCGAGCGTCGCGCCCGCCTCATTCGGGCAGCCCACCTGGAAACTGACGGCTCCCACCGGACCCGCTTGCAGACTTGGCAGCGCCTCTCCAGGCGCTATTGGTGGCGAGGTGAGGAAAGGCGCTAGGTGGGTGGGGATGGGAGGAGGAAGGAAGCGGGCGAGTGGGGGGGAGGTGTCCCTGCGTGACCGGTCTTGGCGGGACGGCGGAGGGGCGAGCACGCCGGCCGGCTGGCTGGCTGGCTGTGTGTGTGTGTGTGTGTGTTCGGAGGTGCCTCGCAGCGACGCGGTGACACGCGCGACTTACTCGCCCCACCTCTGGTCTTGAGCGCCGCCTTCCTCAGACCGAGGCGCTCTCTTTCGAAGCTGCTGAAAACGGAGGCCAGGGAGTTGCGAGGCTCGTTGCCGAAGATGAACTTCCGTGAGAATGGGCTTATGGTCGAAAAACGCCAGCTTTGTTAACCGGCTGCCTTCCCCTGGATCACTTAACCACGATTGTGATTCTGCATGATTGCATTGATGCATGTTGAACATTCAGTTAAAACATTTACGCCTTCGTTTAATCAACAGATTTTGGATTATTTGTACATTTGATGTGCATGTCTGCGAAGATTCTCAGTCATCCAGGTCGTGGTTGTCCCAAAGGTGCTTTTTCAAGAGGCAACTAGATTTAAAAGAATGCAAATGACCAGCTATCTGCAAGGAATATAAATCCTTCCATTCCCCACCATCCAGTCAGAGCTGAAGAAGCTCCTTGGATGAGAAGCAAAATGTCTTCAAAAAACAAAACAAAACAAGAAAGTCCAGTTGCTTCTTGAGAAAGCATCTTTAGGACAACTATGTCTTGGAGGACTGACAATCTCCATGGACACTTCTTCTGTCATTCAGATTAACAGATAAACAGAGTTGGAAGGGACCTTGTAGGTCTTCTAGTCCAACCCCTCACCCAAGCAGGAGACCCTACATCATTTCTGACAAATGGCAGTCCAGTCTCTTCTTCAAAGCTTCCAGTGATGAAGCTCCCACAACTTCTGAAGGCAACTTATGTTCCATGGGTTGATTGTTCTCACTGTCAGAAAAGTTTTCCTTATTTCCAGGTTGAATCTCTCCTTGATCAGTTTCCATCCATTATTCCTTGCCTGGACTTCAGGTGCCTTGGAAAATAGCTTGACCCTTTTCTCTCTGTGGCAGTCCCTCAAATATTGGAAGGCTGCTATCATGTATCCCCTGGTCTTTCTTTTCACTAGACTAGCCATGCCGAGTACTTGCAACAGTTCATTGTATGTTTTAGTCTCCAGTCCCCTAATCATCTTGGTTGGTCTTATTTGCACTTTTTCTAGAGTCTCAACATCTTTTTTATAGTGTGGGGACCAAAACTGGATGCAGGATTCTAGGTGTGTTCTTACTAAGGATTTATAGAGTGGTATTAGTACCTCCCTTGATGTTGATTGTATCCCTCTATTAATGCAATTTAGGATTTCATTGGCTGTTTTGGCTGCCACTGCACATTGCTGGCTCATATTTAATTGGTTGTCCACTAAGATTCCAAGATCCTTCTCACAGTTACTGCTATTAAACCTGATTCCACCCAGTCTATATGTGCACTTTTAGTTTTTTCTTGCCTAAGTGTGAGACTTTAATTTTCTGTACACTGAATTTCATTTTGTTAGAAAGGGACCAGTGTCCAAGTCTATCAAGATCCATCCGGATCTTGAGCCTATCTTCTAGGGTGTTGACTATTCCTGCCAACTTAATATCATATGCAAATTTGGCAAGCTCCCCTTCTATTCCCTCATCTAAGTCATTTATGAAGAAGTTGAAGAGTACTGGGCCTGAGACAGAACCTTGTGGTACCCCATTGCTTCCTTCCTTCCATATGGACCTAGAACCATTAAGGACTACTCATTGAGTACGGTTCCTTATGTAGTTTCTACCCTGAATCTAAATCTCCTAGGTAGGCAGTTATAGGCCTAACCATGAAAGAGTTTCGCTTCCACTGAGAACTCCAAATTTTTTTGCAGCGATGGGTGAAAGCATCCTAAGTAATGGGACCAGCAGGAAGTCTAGCCCAACTGTAAAGATATTTAGGCTGTATACATTGCTGACAGAGATTTTTATTCCTGTGTTTATTTTAAACATGTTTTCCAATATGAATGATGTTTCTTAGCACAGAAAAATTCAGAGAGTTTTTGTAGAGAATGGGAAGGTGAAAAAGGGCAGGCAGCAGGGGCCAGAGAGATAGATAGATAGATAGATAGATAGATAGATAGATAGATAGATAGATAGATAGATAGATAGATAGATAGATA
>JANHFL010000996.1:123160-150337 GCA_032468155.1 Oxyrhabdium leporinum
TCTCTCTCTCTCTCTCTCTCTCTCTCTCTCTCTCTCTCTCTCTCTCTCTCTCTCTCTCTCTCTCTCTCTTTAACACATGGAAACTTTGTGCAACCAGGCCACAAAATGATGGGGGAAAATGTCCATTAAAAAGAAAAAAAAGCACCTGCCTCCACCACCAATCAAATGACTTCAAAACATCACCATTGCAAGTAATGTTGCAGTGCCTTTTTTCATATTTTATTGCTTGTTTATAAAATTGAAACAATATTCACAATAAACTATATGTACCAATGCCTCATACATCAAATTTATATTGCTTTATATCTATTAGGAATTCCTAATTTATTCCAAAACACTTTGTGCTTTGTCCGTATATGCATCACATACTGATGACTCAGAATCATCTTTTAATCGACCAAGACTCCTGGGTATTTTTTTTCCTTCTTTTTCTGCAGACTTCCATTGTACTTACATAATTGCCTTTGAAATTATTTTGAGACCCCAAATAACTTTCCTTTTTTTATAGCAATAATAACTATAAGCTCTTTTTGTACACATGGGTATTAGAGATATTGTTGAATGTTTTCTTTTTGGTTTGTGTTGTAGAATGTGACCTTTCAGCAACTCAGTTATTCCAGCATTTTTCTTCCCCAAAGAATCTTTTCTACCATCATATTTATCTTTTATTTGAACTTTTCTCTGTGGTATACTAGAAAGGCCAAATGGTGCTGTCCTTAATCACAGTTTTATACTTCTTGATTGTTGTAATGCTGACTTGCTCTTTCCACCAAAATAATCACTTTTGCAGTCTTATTATTCCTAATTATTCTCCATTTGATTCCTGTTTGCATAGCGTTACTGAGTTTGTGTTTGCATAAATGGGAAAGTAGACATGGCTCCTAAACAACAGTCTCATAAACCTGCAAAGGGACTCAGGCATAGGAAGATTTAAATGGGAACTTTGGGGTTCACACTGCCTTGTTAAGTAGGGGTAGGTAATACTTTGGATTTGAAGGTGCAAAGTTGTTTTAGAACTCTTTAAAACTCTTTAAATCAGGCCTGTCAAACTGGCGGCCCATGGGCCAGATGCGTTTTGTGCAGGCCATGCCCACCCTGGCTCCACAAAGGCAAAAATGTCACAATACGTCACAATATGTCATGTGATTTGAACGACTTTGACACCTGTGCTTTAAATCTTCTGCCAGGATAATGTAGCTGCCTTTCAGGTTGTAGTGCAATCTCAAGAAAATCCATGTATCGCTGGAGAAATTTCAGACAAGTGTGTTGGGGTCATCTTTTATAGTGTCTCCTCTTCCTCTTACATGTGGTGCAACTGTTGCAACCCCAAAGGATTGGAATAAACTCAGATTTAGTTCCTATATGCTATTCTATTTAAATACCCTAGTTGAGCCTTGGCAGCAGAATGGTTAGAATGCAATACTGCAGGCTAATTCTGCACACAGCCAGGAGTTCGATCCTAACTGGCTCAAGGCTGATTCATCCTTTCATCTTTACGAGGTTAGTAAAATAAGGACCCAGATTGGTGGGGGCAATATGCTGACATTTATAAACCACTTAGAGAGTGCTATAAAGCACTATGGAGCAGTATGTAAGTCTAAGTGCTATTGCTGTTGTTATTCTAGTGCCCCCTTATGGTACTATCAATTAAGAGTAGACTTGGCACTACAATAGTGAGCAAAATTGTGGAAACCTTTTGGGAAAAGTGTATTTTTATGCCATCACTACCAAACTGGGAGATTTTGGCTTCATCACTCTAAATAACACTGTCCCATTGTTCCTCTGTCCAGGTAACATTGGTTTTAGCCCAGTTTAGTCTTTTCAACCTTTGTTTGATAGATAAAAGTGGCTTTATTTGTGCAATTCTGGATTTAGGCCAAATACCTGCAGTCTGTGCTGAACAGTCCTTGCACACAACTTCACATTGCATTGCTACATTTCATCTTGTATACATCCAGATGATTTTGTTCTGTCATGTAGGCACAGTCTCTTAATTCTTCCATCATCACTTGCTGTTGTGCACCTTTTCCTGCCTTTATCAGTGTGGTTTTGTAGTGACTGAGTCTCCTTATACCTCTTCAAAAACTTAGAAATGCCACCTATGGTTAAGTTTCCACCAATTTTTCTTCTAATTTCTTTATGACTGTAGCCTTGTTCACTTAATAATACTATTTTACATCGCTTTCTGGGCGATGTAACTATTTGCACCGTTACTTTAATTTTATTACATTTTACAAGCTCACTAAATGAGAGAATACAAAAAATCCCAACCAACTTGATAGTGATCATATAAGCTGACAAATGTCCTCCTCTCAGCTTCAATACATGATGACAGTAACTGAATCCTACTGTGATCTGATTGGCTCATTGCCAAAACAATATGACACCTGATTGGCTCTCTAAACACTCGTACTCATTGGCTACAATCAGATGAAGGAAAGCTACCTGATATCAACCTAAGCAAGTTGTGCTTCCTTCCTGGTTATTTGGCTATAACTTTTTATAGAAGACAGATAATTGAACAAACTTTGTTGCATTACATTCTTGATTAAATTTTCTTTCCATTGATATATAATTTTATGATACTACTCCCAAAAAAGTGGTATTATTAGCAATCAAACGTCAAAAATACACTTTTTCCAAAAGGTTTCCACTATTTTGGCCACTATTGTACATTTATACTATAAACTGTTTTCATACGTAGCAGAATTAAGATACTTAATTTGTTTTTGTTTTAATTGTAACAATATGGGTTGTCTTTTTTGATGCCAGGTTGACAGTAAAGGCCTTGTGAAACAATCTTCTCCAAAACATTCTCAATCAGTTTTGAATCAGTTAAATCAACAGCGGCTTTCTAGTCAGTTCTGTGATGTTACCTTGCTTATTGAGGGAGAAGTGCACAAAGCACACAAATCTATTTTGGCAGCCAATAGTGAATACTTCAGAGAACTTTTTATCGAGAAGGGAGCTGTTTCCAGCCATGAAGCAGTAGTAGATCTTTCAGGTAATGTATCAATATCAATAAGTTTATTAAATATGCCGATTTTTAAAAGGCAAATCAACTATATAAAAATATTAAGGACTATGCTGTCAAGTTTTCCTGAAGAAAACATGCTTGGATTTTTTTTGTTTGTTGTGCTTTTTGTTTAATTTTATAGGAAATAATTTGGACAGTGTCCCCCAATTTATTTAGTGAATTTATGTCCTGTCTTTCAGGTTGAAAAAGGACCTACGAAGGTCCTTCTACAAAGTGTATCTATGAATCTATGACATTTAAATATAACTAAAATGTTTTTAAGTAGTAATGTTAAATATAGAATTACATCATAGCAGCTTACGACATAAGTGAAAAGCACTGAAGCAAATGTTTACTTAAAACAGAGATAAGGAATGAGTGCATTTCTATGCAGAAGATTCCTGAGATGTGTGACAGCTATTGAAAAGTGACACTGTCCTCACTATTCATCAGACTGGCAGACTTCTGTTTTTATAAAATAAATGGTGAGGGTTTATTCTTTCATCAAATCTTTCTAATTTTGTTTGCTTGTTTTATGTGTGTGTATGTGCAGGATTTCGGAAGGCCAGTTTCCTCCCTTTGCTAGAATTTGCTTATACTTCAGAATTAGTTTTTGATTTTTGTAACATGGCAGCTGTAGCTGAGCTAGCTCAGCATCTTCTCATGACAGAGGTCCTGGAAATCTGTGAAAATATACACAAACAGATGGAAGATAAACAAATCACTGTATACCAGAAAGGAGATGTCCAAATAGTAGAGGTAGCTCAAACTATTTCAGAGCAGAATGAAAATCAAGCTAACCCTGTTGCCAGCACTGAGCAAGCAATATCTACCGACGCAGCAACAGCGAATGGAACATCTTCAAATCCCGAGGCTGAAGAGATGACTGTGTCTGAAACAGCATTGCCAATGGTTTCAGAGCCTCCTGCGAAGAATCCTCCTGAGGTCCCTGAGCATATTCCTGCTTTGGAAACAACAGAAAATGAAGAGAAAGCCCCAGTAATGGAATGTTCCACAAATCAAACTGTAACTGTGGTGCAAACTGAGCCTTCAGTAGCAGAGCAAGTTATTATTAGTACTCGGGCTGAAAACGAGGCTGATCAAAATATAAATGGAGATCCAAATGTGAACAGTGAACATAATGTGAGCACCGAAGCAAATGCAGAAGTTGCTGCTGAGGATTCCCAGGAAGGGCTTAAGCGAAAACGTGGTCGGCCTTGTAAAATGCAGGACATTCCACAGTCACAATCGGAGACCACAGCTTTTAGTCAAGATGATACTTATAAAAGCAAGCTTCGTCAGCGATCTGTTAGTGAGGGTGGCTATATTCGACTGCACAAAGGTACTGAGAAAAAACTACAAAACAGAAAGCCAGGCCCCAAATCAGCTATCCAGCAGGTATAAGTCTGCTCAAAATCTGATTTTTCAAAAAATGTGTGTGAGGGCTGGGTGGGGGGACAGGGCTATATAAAAATCTTGAAGTTGTAAGAATTTACAAATGTTTTTTTTTCCTTCTGGCAAGCCCACAAAGTGATACTATGCTACGAATTTAAAGAACCTAAAAACCATATATACTGTATATCAGCTGTACTACAAAATGATTTTAATTTTCCTGTTAATGTAACAATTACATGTAGCTGATTGGAATAGGGATAGATGTTACCTCAAAAGAGGTAGCTGAATGATACTATTGTTAATTAATTAAACTTTTGTGCCACCCAATTCTCAATAACTATTGGCAGTTGACAACAAACAAAAGAAAAGATGGCAAGTGGGATAGATCAGATAGAATGAGGCAAGAGATCTCACTGTCCTTCACCAAAGACCTGGGTAAAGAGCTAGGTCTTCTAAGCAACATCAGAGTGGGAGCCATTTGGATCTTGGTAGAAGAGAACCTCATTTCACAGAGCAGATGTTGCTACAGAAAAAGCATGTCTCTCGGGTCTTGATAGTTGACATGATTTAATCAAAGGAATGCAGAGCCCACAAATCTTGTAAGATCAAATTGGTTGGGCAGATAGTATGGTAGACATGTTTATTTACTTCAAGGATGCTTAAGAGTTCAATGCTGTATGTCATGGCAAACACAAAAATTGTATATACAGATTACAGTAGAACCTCTGGTCATGAATGCTTCTGATCACACCAAATCGGGTGATGACCAAAAATTTTTTGCATCTGGTCGTGGACAAATACTCAGGTAGAGATCAAACACAGCCGTGACAATTTATCCTTCCGTGCCAATTTCCCCTTCTACGCCATTTTTTTTTCCAACGTGCACGGGCAGTCAGTCTCACTTCCAGTCATGACCAAATCAGGTTGCAACTGAAGTCATGAAATGGATTATGGTAGTGATCAGAGGTTCTGCTGTATATACTTTCAAACAACTTTTTTGTATTCCATCAAATACAGATACAAAATTTTAAATGCATTTAAAAATTTCTTGAGATTGATCGAATATTGATTTTCAGGAAAGATCAGAGCCATGAGTTACATTGCAGTATTTTAAAAAATATAACACGAAAGTATTGGCAACTAACTTCTATATTGTTAAAAAACCAACATGGTTATGTTCATTAAGTCACTAGGAGTTAACTCAAAAAAGATTGGCTTTTCTGGTCATGTATGTTGTTTCTCTGCAGGTAATATGCTTGAGTTGTTCTGTTTTCTGTGTAACTAATATTAATATTAAATATCGTTTTTTAAAATCAGGTTGCTATGAAGCTAGTGCAAAGAGGCAAGAAGATGAAGCAACCCAAAAGAGAGATTATAGAACACAATGAGGCAGAAGCTCAGCACAAATGCAGTGAATGTGGGATGATTTTCCAGAGGCGTTATGCTCTTATAATGCACACATTGAAGCATGAGAGAACGAAAAATTATAAATGTCCAGTAAGCACTTGGTAAAATGTATTATGAGTAAAATTTCCTATGATAGTGTTAACATATTCTTTGAATGCCAAATTTCTCTGATTGAGTTTAACCTGATAATAGTACTTGAACATACACTTCAGTCCCTATTTTATAATGATCAAGATCCATGGTCTGAAGCATTACATTGCAAGTGGGGTGGTCATTTCCAAGTTTGGGAAATGTAAATAGAGTTGATTAGACACATCTGGCTAATCATTTGATTTCCAGAGCGGAAAGTTACATCTTTTATCTTTCGATTGAAACATACATTATAGTTTCAGTTGTATGTGAATACACACACACACACACATCCTATATCTTTATTTTTTAAATAAGATTTTTCACAAGAGGTCAAATATTTGTTTCCTTAGCTATGCAAAAAAGAGTTCCAGTACGGTGCTTCACTGAGAGCTCACCTTGTTCGTCATACCCAAAAAAACGAAGTGACTGTTGCAAGTGCTAATATAGAAGAAAGTGGTGCTGCCACGAAGGGAAGAACTAAGCGAGAATTTATCTGTGATATATGTGGAAGAAGTTTGCCTAAACTCTATTCTTTGCGAATCCATATGTTGAAACATACAGGTGTAAAGCCACATGCATGTAAGGTAAGAAAACAACAACCGTTTCCTTCATTGCAATGCTAATGCACTTTCTCTGGTAGAAAGTAAGTTTTGGAATTCCTTTTCTCTGAGGTCCAATCTGTTTCCTCCTGAATTTCAGCAGAGCAGTTAACATCTGTTGTTTCATCTAGTGCAGATAGAAGACATACTGTGATAAAAGTCTGACATTGACAAGTCCTTGATTTTGCATATTTCTAGATAATTCTGGTTAATGCTGTTTATATTGTAAATAGGCTTATTTATTTTGAGAGGGTTGTTTTAATCTATGGAATTATGTTGATTGTTAGTCTCCCAGACTCTTCAGGTATGGAAAACATTGTCAAATCATAGCAATCATAGATGGATTGATAGATAGATCCATTGCAGTCTGTTCCTAACCTGGTCCTTTAGGTCTTCCGACAACGCACTTATTACTGCTACAACTGAGTCTTATCCACCTTGCTGATCCTCTCCTTTCATTCCATCTTTCCCGGCATCAGAGTATTTTCTTTGCATCATGTATCTGAAGTAGGACATTATTTGTTTGTTTGTTTGTTTGTTTATTTGATTTATAAGATTGCCCAAGTCAAACTGCATGTCTGGATGGTTGACAACCACAAAAAATAACATCAAAAAAGGATAGTTTACATCTCAAATGAGAACTCTGGATTGATTTGTTCAGCAATCCATTTATTTGTTTTCTTGGGTGTGCATGGTATTGTCATGAGTCTTCTCCAATACCAAATTTCTAAAAAGTTGATACTCTTTCTATCCAACTTCTTTGAATCCCACTACCATTGCCTTCTGCACAGTATGAATGATGTCTTTGCCATTATAAGTATAATCTGCCTCCAACAACTTTCTATATCACTGCTGCCCAATATAGATGGCTACTTGCTTTTGCTGTGCAGCTGGGATGACCCTTACAACTTGGGACATTCTGCTGGAAAATATATTCTTCACATAGACACTGGGGTCTTTGCTCATTCCTGCCAGGAACACCCTCCCTTTATCCCATCACAGTGAAGCAGCAAACAGGATTTGTGAGGGAATGGACAGCATGCAACCAAATATATAAAAAAGTATCTCCCCTAACAAAGTAATCTAGTTACCAAAAGGCTTTGCAAAATCCAGATGACCACTAGATGGCAGCAAAAAGTGGGTGTTTTTGATGTCTTTACTGTCACTGAGTAGTTGTATGGATTTTTTGCAATTCAGATCTCACAGTCCTAATTTTCCAAAGAATGCTAGCCCTAGGAAAAAAATGTCAAGTACTTATGGATCATGTAGTATAAGCAGATTCAGTGAAGCTTTCTTTATCTTAGTGTATTGCTGTTCAACTTGAAAGACAATATTATTTTTGTGATGTTGTTTTTTAATAGATTTGTGGAAAGTCATTTACCTACAAACATGGTTTAAAGATGCACCTTGTGTTGCATGAGGCACAAAAGCAGTTTAAGTGTGAATTGTGTGACAAATCCTTTGTCACAAAAAGAAGCCTTCAGGAGCATGTAAGCATTCACACAGGTAAATGACATAGATTATTAATTAATGCCAGAAATAAAATAATGTAAAAAGGACTATAATGTCGCTTCTCTATCTAATGAGTTTCCTCTTTCACTTTATTTCTATAATTTTATACATCCAAAAAACTCTTACACAAGATTGGTTCTGTGTAGTAAATATGGTTTAACCATCAGTCTGGCCAAGATGCCAATTAATGGGAATTATATGGGTGACTTTTTAAGACTAGAAACTAGCTATATTTAATGACCAGTGATATTGAGTAAATCAATGAAGTCTCTAGCTGTGATAGTTCACCTCATTGATTGCCAGGGTTGAGTCAGCTGGACTGGCTGGCTTCTTCCCTTGCTATTTCCAGGATTGAATGCTCAGTGGGCAACAATCTGTATGGGACCAGTATTCCATTATTCATTCTGAAGTTGTACAGATGCTATGCTACCCGTTGAAACCTCCAAACAAGCTCAAGGAGAATGTCTTAAAGTGTAGAGCCAGTTTTCAGGAATGTATAGAACATGTATGCTAAACTACAACCACATTTTTAAGTAAGTGTAAGTGACTTCAATAAAGAAAGTGAAGCATTCTACACATCTTTGATCAGAGTCTTTGACGTCAGTCTTTTTATGCTCTTTATGTGACCAGCTATTTTAATCAGTATGTGAAAAATTATTTCCTACTGAAAATTATTATTAATATATTTTATTTAATACATTATTTGGGAGCAGGAAACAGCCATGTACTTAAGGATAGTGCCATGATGGTATCATAAAAGTGAGATTAAGATTTGTCAAAGGGAGGTAATACGAGAAATGGGAGTTGGATTATTTATTTGAGTTTTAGAAAGTGTTTATATGTGTTAAGATAATTAATGGATTGTGAATATTTTGGTTCCTATCAAAAATTGAGATGGTTACTTATCGTTTTGCCAGATTGTTATCAGATGCCAAGGTCTAGGAGCTTTTTGGAAGTTGCATGTGATCTGTAGTTTGCCTAGCCATATATCACAGATATTTTTATCATTTTCAGGAGAATCAAAATACTTCTGTTCACACTGTGGAAAATCTTTTCATAGAGCTTCAGGACTTAGTAAACACTTAAAGAAACACCAGCCCAAACCTGAAATCCGTGGCTATCAGTGCAACCAGTAAGTATAATTAAGATTTTAAAAGGTTTGAAAGTAGCTTGGCTAATCTTGTTAGGTAATAAGTGATTTTTTTCATCTTATTCTTGGTGAAAGCCAAAATTGCTTAAATATTAGTTGAATTGTTACAAAATTTCTCAGAACTTTGAAATAATTTGTAGGCAGTCTTTAGATTAGAATTGTAATATTTTTATTAGGTATTTCTAGAGTAGGATTTAGGCTATTATATTGTAGCATTCATTGTTCACGGTTCCAGATAGCCGTGATCTGAATCTTCCTCCTCAGTGTTATTAGTCCGTTTTGGCTGGAATGTTTGCCCCTTAAAAACATTTCAAACATTCTGATTCTAATTTCTTTATTCTTCTCCTTATTGTTTTCTTATAACAGGAGCTCAGCTTTAGTTTTTTCAGCAGTCTCAATACAAATTCCTAAAGGGAATTCTCCTGTTCAGGATTTCAGCCCACCATATTTGTATAGTTTCAAGTATAGTATTTCACTCTCATTCCATATTTTGGGTTCATATCAATACTAAGCACTGTACAGCTTTCAGGTAAATTCAGTGCTCAGTGAGCTAGAAATCTTTTTACCTGAATGAGTGGGTTCTCCATTAGATTTCTTTATTTTTTGTAATTTCTTACTCCTCAGTGTCTTTGAACTTACCAATACTCTTTGTTTTAGTACCTCTTGGGTTCCCTAATATTATTATAATAATTCAACTAATATTTAAATATTTGCTATTTTCACTTAGTGCTCTTGCTTGTTAAACTTGTATGAATCTTATTTTTCCATTGCATGGAAATAGTAGTTTAGATTAGTATTTTTAAGATAACAAATTGAAACCATTTTTTAATTTTATAATGTTAATTATTATTTATTCCAGAGTAAACTAGCAATATTGGCTGTAGAATAGTCTTGAAAACAGTTCTGGAAAGTTAAATAGTTTAGATTCATACCTTTTTTCATAATCTGATAGAGAATTAACTATTTGTAGCAAAAGCAAATTGTTTCATATTTTTATAGGGATTGTTTACAAATATGAAGTAATACTATTAATGCATGTATACGTATGGCTGCACTGTGGTAACCTTTCTCTCTTTTCCTTACTAACGACTATATACATGTACTCTGTGTTATTCATCACAAATCTAATTTCAGGTGTGAGAAAAGTTTCTATGAACCTCGGGATCTTCGCCAGCATATGAACAAACATCTTGGAGTGAAACCTTTTCAATGTCAATTTTGTGGGAAATGCTATAGTTGGAAGAAAGATTGGTATTCTCATGTAAAATCACATTCTGTTACTGATCCATACAGGTAAACAAAGCTGGGTACTTTGGCTGCAAATACTCAGATTTAAATGAAAGCTGTATGTAACCTGTAATTTTGCTCATGTGATGGGATAACTTTTAAATGCAAAAAACATGAAGTTACTGAAAACTCATTTTATGTTGCCTCAATATTTTGTTTTGATTTTTTTATTTAGGCAATTTATTTACCAATTTATTCAATTCCAGCAAACTATCAGAGTTTATATCACTGTATAAATCTGATCATATCCATCAATCTGTTTGTAGATTTAGACTTTCAGTATTGAGCTTTTGAATTATTAAGAACTCTTGGTAAGGCAGAACTCCTTGCAAATCAGAAAATTAAAATGATGTACTATAAGTGGATGATGAGCTATGATATTACCTCTAGTTCTAGTATTTCACTTTTGCTAGCAGGTTGGAGAGCTATTTTTGAACTACATCAGCTTTCCTCTATATACTGTATCACTCCAGTAGTTATCATTACGGAACTTATATTTAAAATGTTTTTGACTAATTTTTTTTTTTAGTAAAGTTAGCTATCATGGAATATAAGAAAAGGTTTTGAGATTTTCCTTGAGGTTTTTCCCCAGGTTGGAAAAAAAAATCATAATGTATTCAAACCAGTAGATACCAATGAAATAATAAAAATGTAAAAAAAATTCTCTTTTACTTTTAGCATTGTAAGCCACCTGATCATTTGGAGTTGGATAACCTTTAGTGCTGATAAAATCAAATAGTTCTTCGAATTTAGGAATGACACGTTAATGATACATTATTTATTCTTACTAGTGACAAGTGACAATGTCACCTTGGTGTTTTGTAGCAAAAAGGAAAAAACAGTAGATATGGTAAGCTTTTATTTAGTTACAGATGATAAACTGAAAAAATAGTGGCTTCGACAAAGCAGTCTAGTCAGTAGTTGAGGTATCAAGTATATTTAGTGTTCTGATTTCAATTACTCTTAAAATTTCTTTTGTAATAAATTAGAAATTCCTTCCTATATTGGCTTCAATCTCCTTTATGTAAGAAAACATTCTCTAAACTTTTCTGTTTAATTTATGTAACTGAAAAATGCAGTCTGGGCTCATCCAATTTTCATGGCGCTTGCTTTCAAGGATCAAGAAAAAGATGCATCTTGTGGAGTGAGAATGTGATATCAATAGAAGTTTTGCAGTTTTATTTGGGCACAAAAAAATCCTGGTCAATAAAAATACATAGAGCTATTGCTAGTTTGCTAATGAGGGAAAAAGCAAGGTGGCACTGAAAAAACAGGGTTTTTTTAATGATTTAGGGTTATAGCCCTCTCCCTTATCTGTCCCAAACTTCAGTTGGAGACTGTTTGCCATTGGAACTGAGAAAATAAATCATAAAGAAGGTATTCCCGATAAACATTATTGCTGAGATAAGATGAAACTATATTGCTGTATACCTAAGCAGGAATTCTGTTTTGCTTTATTTAAAGCACACCATATAATACTGGATCCTTAATTATTGTATTTGTATATGGTTATAGAGTTTTTTAAAACTATCATTGATAGGTATATAAAGGGCCCCATTGTCTCTTTGAGCTTTCCAGAAAATATTAGCTTTTTAATACTAGTTCTCCACTTTCACTTGTTCTTACTTTCAGAAATGATAAGCACCTTAACATTCTTATCACAATAGTCTATTCAAATACTAGATTAGCATTTAAAAGGTGTGGGGTTTTTTTGTATTTTATCAAGCTGTTATTTTCTTTGTGTTTAGATGCAATGTGTGTGGCAAAGAGTTCTATGAAAAAGCTTTGTACAGGAGGCATGTTAAAAAAGCCACTCATGGGAAGAAAGGGAGAGCAAAACAAAATTTGGAACGTATTTGTGAACACTGTGGGAGAAAATTTACCCAGCTTCGGGAGTACAGAAGACATATGAACAACCATGAAGGTAAATGAAACAAGTCTGATTTTTAAAAAATAGCACCTTTCTACAGATACTCAAGATAAGATATTTATAACAGTCAAGGGACCAGCTGTAAACCAAAATGTGAGACAGCAACTAAAAATCACGATTAAACTCAATAAAACTGGTGGTAAAGGAGTGATTGTTTTAGAATAATAATAAAAAACAGCCATATTAAGAAATAAGAGCATATTGGTTAGATCAGGGGTGTCAAACTCAAGGCCTGCAGGTCGGATCTGGCCCGCAGAGTGTTTAAATCAGGCCCATGGGGCCAGCCTGGAAATATCAAGGAACTGGCCCACGGTACCTCTGGCGGCTAAAATGGGCTGCGTGTGCCCCCCCCGCTGAAAAGGGGCCAAAAAATGGACCAAAAACTGGGCCCAAAACAGCCCTGAAAACAGACCACACAGCTTGTTTTCGGCCGGCAGTGTGCTGCAGGAGGCCATGGAAGGCGAAAATGAGGTGCAAGGGGGCTGCATGTGGACTCCCCGTGCCCTGTTTTGGCTGGCAGTATGTTGCAGGAGACATCCGTCCTGCCTGCCACCCTGCTGCTGGCCCTCAGAGAAGAACTACAATGCTGATCCGGCCCTCAGAGATCCAGTTTGACACCCTGGGTTAGATAATAGCAACTATAAATAAAAGGGATCTGTGTGGTCTGCAAATCTGAGTAATGGGCTATTAACAACTTAAACTGGATATTTTTGTAATAGAAACAGTAGAAGAGGCATGGGTTAGTGTTTCAAGGACCTCTTCACCACAGGACCAAAGCCTTTGTTCAAATGTGATGTCCTGTAGTTTCCCCCCTGGGAACAGCTGTGAGAGATCACTAAATCTTGCCAGGGATAGAGTGCTTCTGAAATTGGGAGCAGTTATTTAGCTTGAAAAAGCCAAATGAGTGCCCCAAAACATGTTTCTGAATATGGCAGCCAGATCTAATTAGGCTTCCATATCCTTGATGTTGCAGTCCAGAAGCTGCCTCTGCATGTTCATATCCCATCATCGGGATTCAATTAAATGAAACCACAGCTTTTCAGTTTCTCATGCAATGATCCATCTCAAGATGAAACAAAGTCATCACTTAAAATAAGAACTATTAAGCCCACAGGAAAAAAAAGTGACTTTAACCAATAGAGAAGGTGAATTCCAAAAATAACTTGGGTTTCATTATACCAGCCTTATGGAATAAAACCATAGTAGGAATAAATCATGGGAACATGTCATATGTTCCTTAAAAATTTGAATTACACCTTCCCTAAAGAAGTAAAAGACATTCACAAAACTGTTATTTAATTTTAAACTTAGAAGGTTTTAAAGTTGATAAGAAAAAACTGATGCACCTAACTATATGAAACCTGAATTGTCCTAACCTGTTAGGTCATCCAAGGAGAAATGCTCAGTTCTCCACTTTTAGGAAGTGAGGGGAGATGAAGGCAAGAGTTGCTGCTCTGCAGTGGCAATTCTTTGGAACCACCCATTTGTAAAGATCAAATTGCCACCTCTTTTCTGTGCCAGCCAACAGGATAACAAGCTGTTGCTTTCCACAGTCCAGAAATATGCAAATTGGATAGAAATTTTAGGTGGAAAGAGTCCCTTTTCTCTATAGCTAAAGATGACAACTGTAATGTAGTCAAGGCTTGGCACAAGTTAAGACCACGATTCAATAAACAAACAAAAAATCCAAGGGAGAAGATGAGAGACAATGTGGGGTAGAATCCTGACCTCCAAACACAGCATGACAAGGTAAACATGGCAGAGCTGAGACTTGAAAAGCCGTTTTCAGAATTTTCCTCATGGGTTTGGCCAATAAATAAGTCATTTGAAGCCACCACACAGGCACAAAGCTGAAATACTGTACATTACCCAATAGTCTGTTCTTCTGCCTGCCTTCTTCTTTGCCAATCTGTCTGACCAGAATGCAGCCCTCTTGTTAAAAACATGCCTCTGCTTGGGACTGGGTGGGTAAACCTCGGAGTCTTGACAAGCTTGCCTTAGCCAGAATGGAGTTAATTGACTTCAACACTGCTGAAATTACACCCTCCAAAACTATTATCTCTAGAAGCCCCTAACTCTATTTTCTCTGCCTCTTCCCATTTCTAGTCCAGCAGGGTCAGAACATCCTCGTTGAATTCAAATGTGTGTTCTAACTATCCAGGTCATTTAGTAATCTTTTTACTTTTAAACTGTTAGTTTTTACTGCTGCTTTCATTTGGTTTACTTTATGGTTTATTTTATTTTGTTTTAAATTGTTTTCTGTACTCTTAAGACTTATTGTGGATATGTTCCTGTTTGAGAGGTCCTTGGTGTTCTCTGCACTTGGTCATTTTCTTGCAGGCATTTCATTACCCAAACTAGATAACATCATCAGTACTAATCTGTAACATACTCATGTTTCTATCTCATGTAAACCATTCAGAATAAGTGGCAGCATGATAGAAATGAATGTGAGACCCTTATCTTCTGTTACTCTTTGGTAGATTTATTTTTAATTTCTCTCTAGTTTTGTAATTTTTGCCATCTTTATCTTTTATTTTTGTTTATTATGGTATTTTTCCTGTTTCATTTTTTTTTTTTATTCATTTGGTTTTTATTTCAAATGCTTTTAACTGGGATTACCCGGTGTTTACATTTAATGATTAAATAATAAAGATATGGCTGTATAAGCATAGTTTGGCTATCCTGCATCTTTAGGAAAGATGAAAGAGCTGAAACAGATAAGCTGTGTTTGCAGTTGCCCTATTGTTTTCTTTCACTTTTGTATGGAAAAAATGGATGATAGATTCCCACAAATCCTATGATTTACTTAATCAGAATCTGTGAAGAACTGAATCCAGTCCTTATACCATTTTAATTTCTATATCTCTGATTGAAGGCAAAGATAATTAGCTAATTATAAATTATGTATCTGAACAGATATTATGTTGCATTTGCAACTTGTTATTTCCTTTTATCTATCTAAAACTAGCCTTTTAAATTATAATCACAGTAACATGCAAATAGATGGGAAGGAATGCCATTTTTCTGTATTTTAACACTAACAAATATTTATTAACCCAAGATATCCTGGGTTTACAGATGACCTGTCAAGATTTCTCTATGCAAAAATGACTATATAAAGACTTATATTATAATGAACTTACTGGCTGTGAGAAAATCTTACCTTAATTGTTTAATGCTTTCTTTCTGTTTCTGTTGAATAGGTGTTAAACCTTTTGAGTGTCTAACTTGTGGTGTTGCTTGGGCTGATGCACGTTCCTTAAAACGTCATGTAAGATCACACACTGGAGAAAGACCTTATGTATGTCCAGTATGCAATGAAGCTTACATAGATGCCCGTACCTTAAGAAAGCACATGACTAAATTTCACCGGGATTATGTACCTTGTAAAATCATGCTGGAAAAGGACACTCTTCAGTTTCATAATCAGGGGACTCAAGTCGAACATGCCATCAGTATTTTAACATCGGATGTGCCAGAACAAGAAACAGAGGTCTGTACTGAAGAAATTGAGACTGTAGTAATTACTGAAGAAACACTTGACACTGCTGCAGCTACAGAAGAGTGTTCAACAGTTTCTACTCTTTCTGACCAAAGTATCATGCAAGTTGTCAATTATGTATTAGCACAACAACAAGGACAGAAAGTAGCAGAGGTTACAGAAGCTATTGAAACAGTAGAAGTAGAGGTACAGCATGTTTCTGATCAAGACTGAATACAAATATTAATGTAGTACCTTGGCGAAACAGCATGTAATTAACAAAATATTAACTGTCTGTCTGGACTTTTATAGTAATTTCAGGATCCTCTTCTGAGTTTTGTGAAAAACATACATCCGTAATTAAAAAATAAATTCACCGGATAAGTAATGGACTTGCCCTAAGACTACTGCACCAGATGTAAATGCTTAGTTTTAAAAAAACCTTTAAAATAAAATCATTTATGTGATGGTGATAGTTATAATGTAATTTTTGATGCAGCTATTTTTTTTAGTTGAGCATTTAATATACCAAAGATTTGTGCCAATCATTTTCAGATTGTAGCTATATAAAGTTCAAGGAAGGGTATATCTACAAAAATTATGAATGTTATTAATGGAGATAAATATTGTGGTATAATATATTTATTTAGTCAAAATCTCTGCATAATTTCCTTTAAGTACAAAAACAGACTGGATGGCATAGACTTTCTTACAGAACAAATTTTCCATAACAACTATTTCAGGTCAGGCTGCATTAAACCACAGGCAGTTATGGGAGAGAAACTAGGTAGTATCAGCCAAGCATGAAACATCCTGCATTTCCTGTTTTGCTTTACCTATTCTGAAAAATACTTCAAGGATTACATGTTTTGAGATTAGCTAAAGTACTTGTATATATCATGTATAAACTGATAAAAATTGGTTCAGTTAGGATGAACTAAATACAAATGCTGTATATAAGAAAAACTGGATTACTTAAATTTATTTCTGTTTACCGTGAAGGTTCTAAAGTTTTAGCTTTCGTACTGTCCTGATATTTATATAATATTCTGTCTTAAAATTTAAGTAATTATGTGGATTAAAGTTTGTGAAAAGCAAATCAAATATTACCTATTATAATTAATACACAACTTTGCCAAATAATAATAGCAAACTGTAGTATTGTATACAATATGTAATGTTTTTAATAAGTCAGCCCCGCTTGCCAGTAAAATAGCTTCATGAGCAAAAAAGGGATATGAACTCCGTATACCCTTAAAAATCTGTACAGGTAATCCTCAGTTTACAACAGCTCATTTAGTGACAGTTCAAAGTTATAATGGCACTGAGAAAAGTGACAACCATTTTCACACTTACAACCATTGTAGCATTTCTGTTCTGACCCAAGTCATTCTGGCAAGGCACAGGTTAAGTAGAGTCCATTTATTGCTCACTTATCACAGCATCAAAAGGCCCACCAATGGCGCCTGTGAACCTCCACCCCAGCCCTCAGTTTTCCCTCAGTCTGAATTCCTCGGTTCCACAAACTAAATTTTAGCTGACCCACAAGACAAGGAGGGAAGTAACAGTAACCACAAGTACCAAGTCTATCACACAAGTCTAGAGTTCCCAAAAATCAAAGCACGATCCAAAAGCCTGAAGTCAGAGAGCCAATTCCAAAGTCCACGAGCAAAGCCCAAAGTTCAGAGCCAAGAAACATGATCCAGGGTTCACAAGGCAGCATTCACGAAAGCCAGGAAGGTGCACATCAAAGCAAAAAGGTGTTCCTGACAAACATATCTTCCTCCAGCATCTGGTTTGGTTCAAACATCCTTTCCCAGATGTTCCTTGGGTGGAGGGATGAAGCTGCTTCCTCGCAATCAGCCTCACTGGCCGCTTCTGTGACTCACCCAGCTCTATTCCCTTCACCAGGTGGGGGAGGCAGCTGTTCCTCATCAGAGGTGGTCTGGAGCCTGTTACCTGCGCTGGCGCTCTGCAGCTGCTCCACTCCTGTAGACGGTTCTCCAGTTGGCCGTCACCACACACTACCAGACAATCCTGGGACTGCCTCATCCTCGGCCCCTGGCTTCTCCACTCATTTGGAGGGGACTGTGCCCTCTCTGTTGGACAGCCTGGTTCCAACTCCTCCTCTGAACCAGGATCCAAAGAAACCATGACAATCCCTATGGTCACATGATCAAAATTCAGATGCTTGACAACTGACTCATACGACGGTCAGTGTCCCAGAATCATGTGATGCCCATTTGCAACTTTCTTACAAGCAAAGTCAATGGAGAAACCAGATTCACTTAACTGTGTTGCTAATTTGACACCTGCAGTGATTCATTTAGCAACTGTGGCAAGAAACGTTGTAAAATGGGACAAAATTCACTTAACAAATTTTGGGCTCAGCTGTGATCGTAAGTCGAGGACTAACTGTATTGTAAAGTTGTCATGCCTCATGGAAATACTTCACCTGAGAACTAGATTTTTTCAAGGGAAGGTTTTATGGATATAAATAATTGATCTGTTTCTCTAAATTTGACATGAAAGTTTCCTGTGTGTTTTTGACAGTTTAGAAAAGTAGCTGTTACTTTTTAAAAAAGGCCCTGCATTAATTCTGAATTGTTACCTGCAAAACAATGTGACCAAACCAATGTTCTGAGGATTCTTATTCAATGAAAAGCACATCACCTAAAACATTTGGTTTTTTTGTATATTTTTTAATTTGTGGTGTATACTAGAGATAATATGACCTCACTCTGAAAGTTGAAGGGATAGGTTTATTAAAACAAGGCACTGTAAAAAAATCACACACACACACACTAATTTAAATATAGTACCTAAACATTTATGGTTTCTAATTTAAGGTTTCCCAGCACTCCCTTTAAAAATGTAGTACGCTAGTAGTACAATAAATTGGTAAAAGTAAGGTAATCTGATAAACCTAAAAGCTGTATCACTATTTTAAATGATTAGTACAAATGAGTCTTTCAAAAAAGGGGGATATTTCTAGTATGTGATAAACTTTGATGAATCCAAATCTTATATGTGTAAATACCCATCAGATTGTTGCCTTTAACAGTAAGCTAAGTTACGTGTAGTCCTTGACTTACAACCATTCATGTAGTGACTTAGTTCACTTAGTGAAGTTACACAGGACTAAAAAAATGGTCACATAATCAAAGTTTGGGTGTTTGGCAACTGGCATGTATTTATGACGATTGCACTTTGCCAGGGTCATGTGATCATCTTTTGTGACCTTCTGGGAAATTAAGTCAATAGGGAAGCCGGATTCACTTAACATTTGTATTACTAATTTAACAACTGCAATGATTCACTTAACAATTGTGGCAAAAAATGGGACAAAACTCATTTTAACAACTGTCTTGCTTAGCAATGGAAATGCTGAGCTCAGTTGTGATCATAAGTCGCGAACTACCTATATGTAAAGTGCAGAAATAATGAATATTTAGCATATGAATGAAAGCAGAAGAGATAGGAAATGGAAATTTAAAACTAATTCATATCTTCACCTCTCTACCTTCTATTCTTGCAAACCATGCTTACTTCTACCATTTCTACAACCAATTCATAATGTCCTTTTCCTTTAAATTTATCATTCTTTTCCATCAACATCATGCAGCTACATTTTTCTCTGTCTTCCCGTTCTTTTCAACCCATTCCTGAACTTCCTAAATGGGTGGCTGGCAATGTAGTCTTTAAATATCCTCTCTTGCATAGAATAGGATGAGAACATGGAACAAAATTGGGTATTGCCTAAACTGACAGGATAACCTACCCTTATCATTAGCAGGAAATGCTGCATGTGACATAGGTACTACTAAGGGTCCTAACCTACTCTATATTATTATTAAATGCATTTTGTTTTATTTGATTTTAATAAAAATAAGTGGATTGAAATACTATTGTAAAATTGTTAGTTAAGTTAAGCAGAGGTGTATGAAATTAATTTCCGGTTCAGTCATGATGCAGTAAGAGAATACTGTATGTTTTCTTTTTAAAGTACTTCTTAGCCACTATTTATTGTAAGAAAAATGACCCAGGTAACAAGAGGGTAGGGATGTGCTTTTCAGCTGCAACCTTACGCTTACTTGTGTGCTTTGCTACCATGCAGTGAGTCTGCCATGAACTCTAGATTCAGATGTACTTCCCAGCCCTGCTAACAGATGGCTACAGGGGTTCTTACTACCAGAATTGCAACTTGCTCTCTGCAACACACAGAAAAAAATCCAGAGCTATATGTACAAGAGGAGAAAGCATTTATATGGAAAAATTTTCAAGGAAGAATATTGTCGAAAAATACTATCCAGTACTACTAAGAAAGACCTTTAATATGAACTGATTATTCATTTGTTTGCTGAGCAAATGTCCCAATTTAGTAGTTTACTATAGCAAAAGTAGTAGATTGCGTTAAGCACTGCATGTGGTCAGTTTGTAAGATAAATGACTAGAGCAATTATATTTTCTAAGTTTAATTATTCTTTAGTTATATTGGCATAATTCCAGCAATTTTAGAAAAATCTGCTCCAAATATGACTAAAGTTTGAACACAACCCATTATACGTCCTAAACGGTCTATATTCTGATGAAACCAGAAGGAAATGAGATGTTTCTATGGATAAAACAATAAAGGAAGCCAAAAGTTGTTTTAAATGAATTTGTGTTTTCATAATTCCCTTGTACAGTTTAGGATACAAATTATTTATAACATAAGAATTTAACTGTGTATCTAGTTTTGTGTGACTAATACAGTTGTCTCAACAACTAGATCATATGCCTAGATATTAAGCAACATCCAATGTATCTTCTGGTGTCCAATTTGCATTCCCATATTAAAGTAGCATAAAAATACTTGAAATTCTGCAAAGGCCTTATGAACACAACTGAGGTTTCACAATCTTGGTTATGTTAAAACTGAATTACAGAGCAGATACACTACTACACTGTTTTGAGTTAGAGGAAAGTTCTAAAAACACACATTAAGATTAGCATAGAACAACTCAGTTACAGACTTCAAAGATCCCAAGCAATTGGTTTTGAAAAGGCACTAAATAGATTTCTATTTATGCAATATAGGTTTTGTGCTTTTATGATAAGTAACTGAGAAGATAAATCATTTTGTAAAGTCTTGAATTTTCAAAAGGAGTAGAACCATTACAGTTGTAAAAAATTAACTTTTACATTTCTTGTTTATAACAAAGGATTGAAAGAAAATATAAATTACAGTCTTTAAATTGAAGACCAAATAATTTGCATAAATACTTAAAATAGCAAACATGCTTTGAACTTAAGAGCCCAGACAACTTACTGATAAAAATTCTGGTTGAACTTAAAAAAAACTGGGTTAAAATCCAATAATATGAGTAGATTTTCACTGAGGTAATTTAGAATGTTTCTCATCTGCTGCTCCAAAGCTATAGAGAGCTCCCTTCAGAAAATTCTTGAGAGAGAAATTTGATCTGCCAATAGAGACATTTCTACTGGTTAACAGGACAGTGTTAAATAAAATTTTTGTCACCAACAAGTTTTAATTTTAGGACAACAAAGTTGATGGTAGATGATTGGACTATGCTCATAACATTCAACCCTATACTACAACTGAAAACAGTAGTTTATGTGACATTAGTTATACTTACTGTACTTTCATCAATTCTTACTAAGGCCAATTAATATTTTATGCTACTACTAAAGCATCATATACATTTTGATGACTTTAGCAAAAAGCACTGTCATGCTGCTTTAGTTAACCTACTACTGAAGGAACAATTATGTAACATTATTAAATATGAAATAAAAGTAGAAATTTACGTTTATATTTTACCAATCTTTATGTAATACTTGGTGAAATAGTTGCCTTTTAGTATTATAATTTCTACTGAAATACACAAAACAGAATAGTGTTGTTTTACTGGAAAGACTATTTCTAGTTTGATATGTTGAAGAGTGAAGCAGTTAATTTATTATTTTCGCACAGAAACAGGAAATTGCCTACTACCCCCTTCTCTTAGGAAGCTTCTCAGAGATTTCATATAGTCACTCTTGAACCTTAAAAATTAAACTGTGATTAAATAATGCAATACAAAACTGAGCTATAATCGAAGCACTCATCTGTTTTGGTTTAATGTTGAATCCTCCTGGTTCTTCTTGTATATGTAACAATCAAGGATATTATCTTCGCTAATCTCACACACCAGACTAGAAAGAATTGAATATTTCATTTCCTTTATGCATGGAATACATATATCCAAGTTGGGGCAAATGAACCAACATTGTGGATGAGCTAAATGGTATACTATGATAATTATTTGAATTGTTACTAATAATTCAAAAGGAAGAAGTTGGCAGTTTTAAGGAAGCTGCACAACTTACTAAAAGGAAAAGTATACTGAGGCAATCTAAACCGCCCAAAATCTAAAGAACAGGTAAAAATGAAATGGACAAAACATTAGCAAGACAACAATGAAAAATATGGATGCTTGCCTTTAATCGGCTACTTTTGCTTCCCTGCTGTGCTGCCTTATCTGGGCAGGTACCTCATTTGGGAAGGATGAATAAGAAACCCCAGGTGTGTATACTGAGAGTTAATATTCCCAGCTGGGTCATCCAAGGTGTGAAGGTCATACCAGCTGCACAAAAGCAAGCAATCACCTATGTTGGGCAGCACTGATACAGGAAAGATAATGGAGGGAGATGATTACTATAATTACAATGGCAAATACATTAACTCATACTGCATAGAAGACGGAAATGGTATACAGCTCCTGTATTTTTACCAAGAAAACCACATGAATAGAAAATATAAAATGATTGATGTTATAGTGCCAGAAAATGGGCACATCAGGATAGACAGCACTCAACAGGCTACTGAAGAAGTATTGAAGTACAGTGTATTAATAGTATTTACAAAGTAGTAAAGCCTCTGAGACATCTAGTTGCTGATGTCATACAGAAAAACCAAAACCTGAATCTGCAAAGACAGAATTACAGTGTGAATATGGAATGTAAGAAATATGAATATAGGAAAACTCAACACACCAAATCACATCATATCAAATCAAACCTTAATTATGGTCAAAAAGGTCTTGTAAAAGATGAACCAACTGCACATTGACATTTTAAGCATCAGTAAATTGAGATGGACTGACTGAAAACACTTTCAATCAGAAAATCAAACTTTTATTCAGAACTTGAAAAACAAGAACAGTGTTACTGTTGTTTTTATTGTCAGGAAAGGTATAGCAAGAACAGTCTTTGGCTACAGTGCAATCAATGACCAAATAATATAATTTAGATTTTGTGGATTACTCTTTAAGTTTATATTCCAATCACCAATGCAGAAAAAGAGGTTCATGAGTTTTATGTTCAGGTTCAATCTAAAATTGGCAGAACATACAAGCAAGAAGTGCTAATTGTGATTCAAAACGTGTAACCTGGAGTGTGACAAAGTTGGAAAATTAAGGAGGAAACTGTTGTTGGATCTTATGGTTTCTAAGACTAAAATAAAACAGGAGAATGGCTTACCAATTGTGGCCACTCCAATTATGTCTTCATATCGAACACCACCTTCAAAACCCAATAACACTTGTAGACATGGATATCATCAGATAGAATACATGGAAAGTAAAGTGACTGTATTATTGCTAAAGGAAGGTGGAGGAACTTATTTATAATATCAAAGACATGACCAGATCCTTACTGTGGAATAAATCATTAACTACTCATATGCAAATTCCAAGTTATGCTAAGGAAAGGGAGAAGAATGCCAACCAGTTTCTACAATATGACTTTCAGCATATATCTACCATTTTTAAAAACATCAGGGATTGCTTTCAATTCCTGAAGCCCATTGAAAGAGGAACTGTGAAATGAGCTTGCAGAAGTGAGTAAGGATGAATATGAAAAAAGATGGAGCAGATGAAAACAAATTGGATGTTAAACTATTGAAATTGTGAAAAAGAAAAACAGAACCAGTCTCAGAGAGCTTCAGAAAACTAGATAATGCTTGACTTATGACCATTTGTTTAATGACATTTCAAAGTTATGATGGCACTGAAAAAGTGACTTTCTCGTACTTATGACCATCACAGATTTCCTGACGTCACATGATCAAAATTTGGTTACTTGGCAACTGGCATGTATTTATGATAGATGCAGCATTCCAGGGTCAGGCAATCATCATTTGTCATCTTCCCAGAGGATTTCCAACAAAGTCAATGGGGGAAACCAGTTTTGTTTTAACAATCACAATGATGTGCTTAATGATTGCAGGGAAAAAAATGTTGTAAAATTGGGCACAACTCACTTAACAACCACATTGCTTAGTAATAAACCCAATTGTGGGCATATGATGAAGACTACTTGTACTGGAAGAAACAAGAAGCAGAATTATAGCATCTCTAAAGACATTGAAGATGGAAACAAACATGGAAAAACAAGAATCTTGCAAAAGAGATCTATATTCAGAAAAGAGGTTCCAGCCTCAAATTTGTATGCTGAAGGATACCAATTGGCAGACAGAAACTATTTGAAGATCAAGCAAAGATGGAAGGAGTATACTGAAATACTGTACTGGGTGCTGGGAAAACTAGGATGAGAAGACCAGAAACAAGATGGGTGGCCTGTTACACCAGCAATAGGTACGCTGATTGAAGACATGAAGGACTTGGTTGGGGACCGATTATGATGGGGAAAATCTATGTGATCACTACAAGTAAACGTTGACTGGATGACAATCAATGGCTTCCTATATGTGATTAATCTACTTCCATTTGTAAGTCTATTGAAGATCTTCACAAACTGTCCCGAGGACAAGGAAGGTAGTTACCACCTCAAACTATCACTTAATTTTAAAAAGGTCCTCTTTCTCTGAAACTAGTTGTAGGTATTTCCGGGTAGAATAATTAAATAATTCTCTTATCAAAGAACCCAGTATTTGATTTGCACAGGGTGTATATTATTTAGAATAATAATTTCCAAGACTTTCTGGTAAAGCTCTGTAGTATAATGCAAGACCGCAAACAAGATACTAAAGAGCTGGAACGTTTGCTTAAGTAGATAAAGATGCTGTAAACATTTGCTTATACTGGTAGTCCTCAACTTACAACAGTTCTTTTAGTGACCATTTGAAGTTATAATGGCACTGAAAAAAGCGACTTACGACCTTTTTTCACACTTATGACTGTTGCAGCATCCCTGTAGTCAGGTGATCAAAATTCAGACATTTGGCAACGGACTCATACTTATGACAATTGCAGTGTTTTGGGTCATGTGATCACCTTTTGCAACCTTCTGACAAGCAAAAAAATGGGAAAGCCAGATTTATTTTACAACTGTGTTACTAACTTCACTGCAGTGATCCACTTAATAACTGTGGCAAAAAAGTCATAAAATGGGGCCAAACTCACTTAACAACTGTCCTGCTTAGCAACAGAAATTTTGGGCTCAAGTTGAGGGCTACCTGCATCACATTGGCTTGCTAGAATTCTTTCAGGATCTGTCCCACCTTGATTAAAACTTGCAGCAATTACATCTTCTTTAGTTATTTAGCCCAGGAATCTTTAAAAATATGGATTCTCATTTTATCATGCTGGCTAACGAGGGTCAGAAGGATTTCTAGAAACATATAGAAGATACTTATTATCCTGACCCAAAATGGAGAGGCATAGTTTAAAACACCTCCTCCATTCTCAAATGATTGAAGACGACTATAAAAAGAAAAAAGGGGGAAAAGCTGAAACAATAGTCTGGAGGGGGAAAAGGGCTTGAACATTGCTGCCTAAGCAGTTTTCCAAGAAGTATTTTTGGAAAGCAACTGCTTCTTCCAATTAGATGCAATATTGCCCATCAGAATAAGTGTACCAGAAGGAGATACTTCTTCAAGCTGTGCTTACACTGTGAAAAGACAAAGCTAAATATCCTGATTTTCCTGGTTTGAGTTTCCTCATTAGAACAAAGGTGAAAGCTAGCACAGAATACTAACAGATGTAAGCTCTTTCTTACCTGCCTTTTCCAGGCAGATTGTTCCTGATCCTAGCCCAATATTTTGCTCCAGAAATTACTTGTGCTACAACAAGTATTACACCAAAGATTACACCATGTTTGCACATTGATTGCACCATGTTTTTTTAATGAGCAGTGTTGCAATATAAGTGTAGGAAAAGTTAAGAAACAAGTTTTGCTTTGTTGAAGGTTTTCATTTCAAAATAAAAAAATTTAGCACAAAAATTCACAAAAGAAATTCCAGTGATTATGTAGACTGAAAAAATAAATCTGGAATTATATATTCATAACAATTTTCAGAAAATGAAACATTTTTATCTTAATATGGCAGCAAAAATAATAGAATTTGATCAGGAGTACATTAAATATGGATTCACTTTATATCACAAACCCATTCTCTCTCTCCTCTCTCTCTCACCCTCTGTGTGTATGTGTGTAAAGCACAACAAAATAGATAATTCTGGATATTACTTTTAGCATCTGCAAATATTATGAAACCTTTCTGTAATGGCTCTTCTAACTAAAAACAGAAGAAAGTCTTGTGTTACTAGAAAAAATTGTGAAGTCTTGCATTATTGTGGTTGCCAATTGAGGAAAGAATAAAGAAATCAGAAAAAACCTAATTCTACAGTCAAGCACCAGTTTGATAATTTAGCTGGCGATATCAAATTCTATTTTAAAGACAATATCATCTTGTTCTTAGCTGTGATAGTTAAAGGAAACTCTCCTCAATTTCTTGTCTAGGCATATTAAGTAACTAAAGGGAACATGGAAAATAAAAAAAATTTCAAATCTTGACGACATTGCTATAGCTTCCAAAAGATACGATTTTGAATTGTATCAAAATTCTTCAAAGAAAATAACCAAAGTATGAAGAAACGGGATATTTGTACTGACCGTACTCCATAATGCTGAGGACCACAATAACAAATGACAAAAATAGAAAATATTTCCAAAATAAAAACACATGTCTCATTCAGCACCAAATACTTGCTTCTAAATTCTTCCCTTCAAGAGTATAAAAAAGAAATCTTGTCTGAGGAGTCCTTGGTGCTCTCTAAGTTTGGTTGTTTTCTTGCAAGCATTTTATTACCCAAACTAGGTAATTGTCTATGAAGATTCTAAGACATCCAGGTCATGGTTGTCCCAACGGTGCTTTTTCAAAAGGCAGCTGGCCTTTGTTTTTCCTTGAAGCTGTTTCGCTTCTCATCCAAGCTGCTGCTGCTTCTGATGAAAAGCGAAACATTTTCAAGGAAAAACAAA
>JANHFL010000996.1:150832-174848 GCA_032468155.1 Oxyrhabdium leporinum
CTGCTGCTGCTTCTGATGAAAAGCGAAACATTTTCAAGGAAAAACAAAGGCCAGCTGCCTTTTGAAAAGCACCATTGGGCTAAACTAGGTTACATCATCAGTGCTAGTCTCCCTTATTGGAATGTTGCTTTATTTGCTTTATGAAAATTTGGGAACTGGTCACAGAGTTTTGTTCCACACTGAGATTTCTTATTAAAGAGAAATATGCTTAGACAGTCTGTGTGATATGAAAGAAGAAGCCACTTTATTTGGGGAATATTGTGGAAAAGATCCAATTATTGAGGCTTACAAAAACCATAGTTTTCAGTTGAAATTGACATACTGTTTAAGGCAATAGAAGCCTTGAACAAAGGAGCCTATAGCTTCAAGAAGCAAACATCAGAATTATTTTATTCCCAACTCACTATGTATGGTGAAGCAGATGTAAGACTTTATACTTATTAACATGGGTTACAGAACTATGCTAAACTATACTGGATTAGACATGCCACTTCAGCTGGAACTTGTAAAAGAATCTTAACCTTTTATTTATACAAGAAATGTATTGTAGGGAAACATCACCAACAACTGGGGAGTCTGCAATTCAAGCATTTGTACTGATGCTATATTACTACACATGTCGAGACTCCATTTCAGGAATAAAGACAGGGTTATATTTTCTTTGTTGTTTATACAAATCACGATTATGGCTTTGCTAATTCTAAGGTTCAATACTACTGAAGATTTCTGGATAGAAAAGAAAGTTATAATAAAGTTGTGCATAAATATTGGTGTTTACTTGGTCTTGATAGTGTGATTTCTAAGGTCAGCTGGTGGCAGCCCTCAGTACTGAGAGAATCCTTCAAGGCAATAACTTTGGATCAGATTTGGGTGAATCAGACCAACTCTGTTACTGATATGCCATGTTAGACAGCAGTGGAAACTACTAAAGAGGCTAGCTGATTGATAATTAAGATTAATGATTAGGATTAAATATCAAAATGTGAAATCCTCAGATTTAGGATAACAGCACATAGTAATGTCATCATAACTGCTATCTTTGTGGTTTGACATGTTAGAAAATACTCTTAACATGTATTTTTCAAAATATCAACGCTAAAAGTTTACTATAATGACCTCTACATATTGAATAACTGAAGGCGATTGATAAAGGTTCACAGGAGACCATTCTCTATAAACCTGTAAAGTACGTTATTTTGAATTTTTTTGCAGAGAAATTGATTGAATGGATCTGAAAGACAATCAAATGGACAGATTTCTGGGCTCTTTGAATTCAAAGAGGTAATTTTTTGAGGATGAACTGAGCTTCAAATGGAGAGATTTATAATTAAATATAAGTACAGGATCCTAATGGAGCTACAGTTTTATTAGTGAGGACAAAAGGGAAGATGGTTTTCTACATAATAGTAGTAGTACAAAAGAATCTCATAAGCTCAACGCTGTAGCTTTCTTAATTATCAGTGATCAGCTGCAAAGGAGAAATGTTGAAGCTTTACTCCCATTAGGAGGTCTACGGCATAAGGTTTGCAGAGGGCATTTTTGGTACCGAAGGAGGGAAACCAGTTGCCTAATCTAGAGCTGCACCATATCCATAACAGTCAAATTTAAACAATGACTGCTGATACGGTTACCACTACTGAGCTCTCTGTAAATTTAGCTCCAACTTCAATCAGCATATCCTGAAAAACATGATCTCCATATGACAATATCTTCATGGGAACAAAGACCTAATGGGAACTAAAACAAACTATGTCCTAGTCTCTCAATTACATTTTAAACAGGAGATACAGAATACAGAATAAGCACATCAGAAATATGAGAAAATTTTGTTGATCTAGGAAAATCCATTTGACTGTATGTTCATTCATTGTTCCATGCACCAACAACATACAATGGGAAATGTCTCATTCAATCATTTATCAGTCACGTTATTATTTCTCCCAGTTTCCATAAACAAAACTTTCCATAAAGGAAACTTTATTATTTTTCCACTGGAGCAAGAATAAAATGAAAGTGTCATGCTGTTGTGATCAGACATTGTATTACTATAGAATGGAGAGACCCCGAAAGACCCTATTTTGAGAAGCCTCTTTAAAACTATCTTGAATGTGAAAAGCATCAGTCAACATTCCAGGCAACCCTTCATATGACCAAATGAAAATGCGGCAGGTTGCTTAACTACAAATCTACAACTACAAATGGGGTACAGGTAGTCCTCAACGTAGGACAATTGAGCCTAAAATTTATGTTGCTAACTGAAACTTTTGTTAAATGAGTTTTAACCCATTTTATAACCTTTCTTGTTACAACTGTTAAGTGAACCACTGCAGTTGTTAATTTAATAACATGGTTGTTAAATTAATGTGGTTTCCCCATTGACTTTGCTTGTCAGAAGGTTGCCAAAGGGGATCACATGACTTTGGGACACAGCAACAGTCATAAATATGATCATGTGACTACACGGTTGTCATAAGCCCCTTTTTTTCAGCACTACTGTAACTTTGAGCAGTCACTAAATAAACTTTTGTAAGTTGAGGACTACCTGTATCAGAATGCTATCAGATCTACTTCCCCTTAGGGTTAATTGGATGTATAAACTGATCTGTTTTTCTGTTTGTGTAACATTCTAAAATTTATGTTCTCTTTGATAAATCAATAAATTAAAACCTTGGGGGTGAGGGAAGAGAGCTCAATGTTAGCAGGAATGTATGCTGGGCAAGTGACTCAGGAGTGAACCTCCCTGGTGTTTTGGGCTGTAAATGGGACAGGGAAGGGAGAAACATACTTTCAAACTTGCAAGATTCTGTTTATGCTATCTTCCAATAAAGAAGAATTAGCTCATCTGGCTATATCTCCTGCCTGGTCTGCCCCACAAGGCTGACATAAGTACACCTATTCAATCATTTCCATCTTCTTGCTGATGTTGTCTTTAAATAAGTTAGAAAATAGGTGAATGGAGAAAATGTCTACCCAGTTTTTGGATTAGTTCCTTTTATGACCCAGCTTGTTAACAATATTTATAATTAGCTACTTTAAAAAATAAAGAGGGATAAGAGAAATGCGGCAAAATTGAAGACCACAGTCTAGGAAAGTCTTTCCTAATCAAAGAATATGGAAAAGACTTCTTTGTAGAAAGAAACTTCCTTTATTCATAGTTCTTTCTGTCATTTTGAAAGCTGCATCCATTATATTTTGCCATTACTGGTGGTTTTCCAGAACAATGCTTCTAATTTTCTATGTCTATTTAATAGCTACATCATTGCATTCAGCTGGTGACATCTTAGAAGGATGCTTTTAATTTCCTAAGACTAAACAAAGATACAAACATACAGGAAGTTGGCAATATTCAAGCATAAGTTTTCCATTTTCCTAGATCATGGCTTTAATGAAACAGTGACTATATTGAAGCTTTATTCTGAGCAAAGACCTCCAGCTCCAGATGCTGACTTAAATATATATTCTGCAAAGGGACATAGCAGGTGAGCCTTGGATGATGCTATGCCAAGCAGGGTCAAGCTATGCTAAATAAATCTTGAAAGTTATGCCAACCAGAAATATGGTTTTCTTTTTTTTATTTAAGAAATTAGAAAGTTCTAAAAAATGAAGGAAAGAATATTTCCTTGAAGAAATGAAGGCTGAACAAGAAAAGCTAAAAAAAAAAGAGGGGCGATTTGCATCTGCTTAAATGTGAATGCAAAATAAACCCCAAAAACAAACAACAACAAAAACCAAAGCATGATTCCTTGTCTTCAGAGTAAATATGAGTTCACTTTTGGTACCAAAGTTCTATCACAATATACTATCAAAATATGGAAGAAAATTGCAAATTTCTGCATGTTAGTAAGCAATTACTAATTTAAATATGTGTAATTCCTATTCCTATAGGATTACCCAAAAAAAAAGACTCTGGCATATCAAACACAATAAAGCATAGTCTCCTTTGGAAAATTCCTTTTTCTTTGATAGCCTATTAATCAATCTACTCAAACATTGCCAAGTACTGGTCAAGGCTTAAGAGTTGAAAAGTTAAAAAATACTGATTTACCTTTGTTATGAATGTTTGTTATACTTTCCTAATATGTATATATACATGCAAACCCATTTCTTAAGAGGGAAAAAGGCTACAGAGGGATTACACAATGTTCGAGAACAGGATTATACTACTAGTCTACCACAGTCAAAAATCTTAGATTGAAATGTAGTAAAATTATTTTGCAAGAGTTTATTTTACAGAATTATGTGGATTAAAACAGTCTAGCAAGACTTGATGTACTGCACCTCTATAAAAGTAGCCTAAAGGAATAATCAACGAAAACCTATCACAGAACAGGATCTGGATTTTTTTTAATACAGCAGCATTTAACTTAAAACTGATTAAAGACAGAGTAATTTTTCTATCTTCGTATAAGAATAATTGTAAAAAGAAAATTCCTTTAAAAATGTACCACTTCCAATGCCTTTATTTTCCATAACCTTGTGAAATTAAATGCATGAAGCTACAAAATTAGCAATTGCTTTGAAATTTGTATATAAAACATAAGTTACCTCTACTTTTAAACTCATTTTTTTGTTGTACCACTACAAACTTTTAAAAGTGGCACCCAAAATAGCTGTATACCATTCTAAAAAAGGGCACTATTCCTTTTAATATTGTACTCTCCCATTTCCCAACACCCAAATCAAAATAGACAACTAGTCATCCTGTTCACGAACATTTCCAAGGTGAGATTTCATATTACGTTCCCATAACTTCTGGTTGTCAGAAAACCCGTGCTTTCCTTTGTTGAAAGAATTTGGTCCTGCTGAAGTTGGAGTATCCCTGCAAATGAACAAAAGTAATTGGTTTACCTTTACTAGTTTAGTAATTTAGATAAAAATATTTCAAGAGGCTACTATTAGAAAGTGAGAATGCCATATCTATATGCAGTTAGCAGCAATATGTTTATAGTCCTGAAATCCAAAACTATTATATTTGGACACACTTTCTTATGGCAGAAGGTAAACACAAAATAATATTTTCAATTGCTGAAAGCTAAAAAGGATAACTTGCAAACATGGTGTGCATAAATTCCAAATTATAGTCCCTGACCTATTTGGAAATAACTCTAGAAAAGCTACTTAAGGTTTAGCTTCAACACACAGCCAATATATTAATATAATGAATATTGTTCTACCATTTTCCAACGATGTTACTATGAAAGACATGTTACCTTCCAATGTTCTTCATACGCATTTTAGCTTCTGGAGGCATCTCTTCAGGTTCACTCTAAGTAAAAAGACAACATGAACACAATTATTTAGTTAATATTATAGATTGTTTTTGAAGGGCCTATTTGTTATTTTATGCTGATCTTGAATATCAGCCACCAGCATATAAATCAATGATACATTTTGTTAAATTCAAACTTAATAATTTATTGTTAAAAATCTCATCCAAACTAAAGTTTGTTGTTTAAAATCTTGTATTAACATTAGAAAGACACAATAAAGCTCTTGTAGCTAAGGCAGCATACTGCCCCTAGTCTACACCATCATTAACATTTAGAGCTATGTGGCAATTCAGACTGAAATGCAAAAAGATGCTTTGCAGTGCTAAAGCTGGACTTCTCTAAAAGCCTTTAAACCAAACATATTTTCCTCAGGATTGGCAACTGTGTGATCATGGATAAAGGTATAGCCTTTTTGTTTATTTACTATATTCTTATAATTAAATGTGTACATGACTCAACTATCAACTACTCTGAGTAGTTCCCAATTTTAAAAAAAACCCTCAGAAAAATATAATACAATAGCAAAAACAAGGAACATAAGATAGCAAAACATGCACTACCCAGGGTTCAATTACCCTCACCAAAGGCTAGGTCTTCAAGGTGTCCAAAACAACCAGCAGATAGAATATTTAACAGGCTATAAATCTGTACTACATTCACATTCCTTCACATTTCTCAGTTACTTACATCTTCATCTTCATTGAATACTGCTGCTACAGAGAGTGTTTTTGGAGCTAAAGTTGGAGCAGGTTCTTTAGGTTTCTGAAAAAGCAAAGGCAGAATCTTATTGATGCAAAAAATAAATACAACAGAAATGAGTAATTACAACCATGCTATAAACTTTAAGTAAACTAAATTACTAAACACAAACTCACATTTTACTAGAACTCTACCTTTCCCTACCCCATATTACATGAGAAATTGTTTCCAAAACAAGACAGTTCAATTTATATACAACTAAAACTCTCATTCCTGTAACTTTTAACAGGGCGAAAGAGTGCATCATAGGACAATTTTTGAAGCACGATTTACCTCAAATGGACTAACTTATAAAATGTGTCCAACATCCGGACCCATGACTCCCATGGAACTGAAATTTGGCAAATCTTATGAAACATTTTATGATATAAATATTATAAAACAGTTTTGTGATATAATGCAAAATGTCATAAAACATTTCCTGTACTGATGTTTGAATGTGCTATACAGTTTAACTTGGGCTATTTTCAAAGACAGATACATATCTAAATGTATCCCAACTTTTCCAGTAAAGGCAGTACATTATAAGTTTTGTCATTGTTGAAGGGATTGAGGAATCTGGTATGGAAATATCTCTCAAAAGATGATTCAATGGGCCACGAATTGTCTCCACTGTACTAAATTCAGCTACTGAAAGAAAATAAATAAGAATAAGAACAAATAAACTCTATATACTTTAGGAAACAAAAATATTTTTAATTATTTTTCCTGTATTGATTTGCTGCAGCATCAAGATATATATATATATATATGATGTTTTTCTCCGACTTTACATCACCAGAATGTGAGAGCGCTTGACTATGGAAACTTTATTGTAAAATGCTCTCCTGAGACAGATTCCCCCTCTGCTTACTTTACTGTTAATTTGGTGACTTGGCCAAGTAACTTTTGCAATTTTTCCTTTTAAAAAACTTTTAAAAAAGTTTAAATGGTTTTGAACTTCTGTAAATATTTTTATTGACAATGTATGTATGGAAATGAATACTTATGCATTTATTATACTTCTAATCCACACAATAACTCAAATTACTTTTTGCAAGCTTTCCTAGAAAAGGTGACTGCCACTAAAGTGAAAAGTATTTCTACAAGGTTTTTGTAATAATAAAAAACAACAGTAAAGATAATAGGATAGTCCCTTGAGTAAGATTGGAATTTGTTTTTTTCTTCCAGTCAGCACTGACTTCTGGCGAATGCCTAGACAACTCATTGCAGTTTTCTTGGCAATGTTTTTTTTTTTCTACTGCCTTCATCTGGCTATGAGTGTGTGACTGGCAAAAGGTCATCTAGCTGACTTCATGCTTAAGACAGCTCTAGAACTCAGGGTCTCCTGGTTTCTAGCCTGGTGCCTTAACCAATATACCACACTGGCTCTCTAAGCTACAAATTAATATTCTTATAAATGAATTCATTTATCTTTAAGGCTAAAGTATTAAATATTAGTATTTTTGTTAGTATATAATATTGCTAAGCTATACACTCACAACCATATTACAGCAAACACTAGAATAGAAATTATCAAACTATCATTCCCAGCAAATTCCATGTTCCATAAATCTTATAATAATTGTTCATAAAACATGACAATAAAAACCATTTATAATACACATGGCTCAATTAAGTTGAAATCAACTTTAAGACTATTTTTAAGGCCAAAATAATATTTATCCATTCAAATACTAAACATTACAAATTCAAAACATTTTCTAACAACTTACATTTGCTCCAAGTTTGATGGATATTGCAGGTGGTTTCTTTGAAAGTTGTGAGCCAATGGCAAACCCAAACTTGGACATTTTGGCAGGAGCAGGCTTTGTTGAGAAGTCTTCAGCATCTTCATCAGCTGCACGTTTTTCCACACTACGACTCGAGCTTTCCCCTCCATTACTGGAAGAAACAGTCTTAGTTTTCACAGGTTTTTCTGCCTCTTCTTCAGGTCCTGGTGAAGTCGAAACAACTTACCAAGATGAGCTATTTTTACTGAGTGGACTGATGGGAGCAGCAACCTCATAAAGCACTGTTATTCAGAGGCGACTTTTGCACTTACAGTGTCAGCACCTCCACAACTGTTTATACAGAGCACACTGTAAGGACATAGACATATAGTGAAGGGAGCTCCTATCACTTGGCTAATGCAGAATACAAATAATTATTTATATATGTAAATATATTTAAAAAATCATGCATCTGCATGACATCCCTACGAAAATTGTGCTATTTCAAATTGACAGAATAAACCTATGGAAATAATTGAAATATATAACTTTTAAAATTTAAATTATGCTGTCTTGAATTACAGAAAGATAAAAAGATAATAAAACTGAAAATTCTAACATTTAAAACACAAATATTTATGCCACAATATAATTCTTAGAACTAGAAATTTGTCACAAATCTTATGGTTGGCTAATTGCAGCAAAAAAAAACAAAGTTTGCTGTTGTCTAGGTGAAATTTAGTAATGTGAGATTTTATTTAGCTAGGTTTTAAACATTGTAGTTGTTGTTGACTGGAGTTTAGATGATTCCCCAAGGACTAAGCAAAGCTGTACTGGATACTATTGGCATGGAAGGACACCAGGAAATTCTAGAGTTATAGACTACACTATGAAGCTGAAATAACATTCTGAAGTAAAGTAGTAACAAATTATGATACTGATGGCAAGAAAACTATATGAATGTGTCTGTGAAGGCATGATGAATTAAGACCAACATGACAATACATTGCCTTTTTATCAACCAAGAATTTGCCCAAGATTTGCATGCACTCCAAACAAGCTAACCATTTTGTTCATCTGGAAAACTGCTGTTGAATTTTTGAATTTTTTTTTTTTTTACATTCCTTGAAATATACAGTGCATTCAGAAAGTATTCAGACCCCCTTCCTTTGTATCAATTTTGTTATACTGCAGCCGGACTCTACAGTTGTTGAAATTCATTTTTTTCCTCATTAATCTATCCTCAGTATCCCATAATGACAAAGTGAAAACAGAATTTTAGAAATTCTGTTTCTGTAAATTTATTAAAAAGAAAAAACTGAAATATTGCATTGGCATAAATATTCAGACCTTTCACTCAACCCTAACCTTTGGCAGCAATTTCAGCCTCAAGTCTTTTTGGGTATGACTCAACAAACTTTGCACACCTGGATTGGGAGATTTTCTGCCATTATTCTTTGCAAATCCTCTCAAGCTCAGTCAGGTTGGACAGCAACCCTCAGTGGACAGCCATTTTCAGGTCCCTCCAGAGATGTTTAATAGGATTCAAATAGGGTTCTGGCTGGGCCACTTTAGGACATTCAGAGAGTTGTCCCTAAGTCACTTCTGTGTTGTCTTCGCTATGTGCTTAGAATGGTTGTCATGTTGGAAAGTGAGCCTTCGGCCTAGTCTGATGTCCTGAACTCTGTGGAATAGATTTTCATTGTACTTTCCTGTACTTTGCTCCATTCAGCTTTCCCTCAACCCTGACCAGTTTCCCAGACCCAGCTTCTGAAAACACCCCCACAGCATGATGGTGACAACCACCATGCTTCACTGTTGGGATGTTATTAGGCAGGTGATGAACGGTACCTGATTTCTTCTAGACATAGCATTTAGAATTGAGGCCAAACAGTTCAATCTTGGTTGCATTAGACAATCTTTTCCCTCACAGTCTGATAATCCTTCAGGTGCTTTTTTTTGCAAGCTCCAAACTTTCATGTATTTTCATATGTTTTGCACTGAGGAGAGGCTTCCATTTAGCCACTCTGCCATAAAGCCCAGATCAGTGGAGGGCTGCAGTGATGGTTGTCCTTCTGGAACTATGTCCCATCTCCAAACAGGATCTCTGAGGTTCAGTCAGAGTGACCATCGGGTTCTTGGTTACCTCTCTTATTAAGATCCTTCTTCCCTGATTGCTCAGTCTGACCGGTTGTGCCAAATGTCTTCCATTTGAGAATTATGGAGGCCAGTGTGCTCTTAGGAATTTTCAATACAGCAGAAATATTATTATAGCCTTCCCCAGATCTGTGCTTTGCAATAATCCCGTCTCTGAGCTCTGCGGACAGTTCCTTTGATCTTTGCTTTTGCTCTGCTACAGTATGCATTGTCAGCTGTGAGGCCTTCTATAGAGAGGTATGTGCCTTTTCAAATCATGTCCAATCAATTTAATTTACCACAGGTCAACTCCAATCAAGGTAGCAACATGTCAGCAATGATCAAAAGAAACTGGAGGCATCTGAGCTAAATTTCAAGTGCCAATGTATTCTTATGCCAATGTATATTTCATTTTTTTTCTTACTAAATTTACAGGCATTTCTAAAATTCTGTTTTCACTTTGTCATTATGGGGTACTGAGTGTAGACTAATGAGAAAAAAAAATTCAACAACTTTAGAATCAGACTGCAGCATAACAAAATTGACAAACGTTACGGGAGTTGGAATACTTTCTGAATGCACTATAGCTAATTTGTTGCCCTCAGGGATTTGCCCTCCTTTGAAACTTCTAGGACTGTGATGGTGAACCTATGCCATGCGTGCCGGAAGTGACACGCAGAGGCATCCCTCCGGGCACACCAGCTGTCGCCTGTTGCTCTTCCGGGTTCTGGCATGCGCATGCGCACCGGCCAGCTGGTCTTCACGCGCAGGAGCACCAGAAACCAGAAGAGCAGCTCCCTGGACCGCATGAGGATGCTGGCCAGCTGGTCTTCATGCGCACATGCGCATTAGAAACAGGAACACCAGGTGGCCGGCACACATGTACGTGCTGGGAAGCCAACACACATCGGGGAGCTACTCTTCTGGTTTCTGGCACGTGCCTGCTCCTATTTCAGCATTCGGTGCTGAAAAGGTTAGCCACCACTGTGCTAGGATATTATATGCCCATATGACTAAAGCACAATACTGCTGTTTTGTAGGCTCACTTTAGTACTCTGTTTATGCTTTATTCATCTGAGTTTGTGAACACCTCTCCATTCTCTTGGGACTACTAATTTGGAATTCTGCCTATTAGTTCATCATGCTGTGCATTGGTAGCCAATCCAAACAGCATTGATATTTATGCTGGACCCTGCAGAAGGTCACAAATTCTTAGGACTACTAAGTGTAACACTGCTGGGGCCCAATTCCAATTAAGCATTTTTGCTGAGTATTTAGTGTCATAAGTAGATCAACACTAAGTAGTCTCTGATGGAAGGCTACCAACTGAATGAAGTTATGATCTGAAAATGTACCTTCTTCTGAATTCCATAAGGACTATATTTCAACCTATCTTGTGATCCTCTCTTCCATAGAAATCAGGATTCCACCTAGATCTTAAGGATCTATAGCTGAAGCTCCTAAGAATGAGGCTATGTACCTCTCATAGATCCTTCAGCCCCTTTGTCCCATTTTGATGTCACTATGATTGTTGTCTATCTTTCTCCTATATGTTTTATTTTTAGATCTATTGGGTGTCTTATTCTTCATTTATCACATAAATATTAAGTTCACAAGTCTACAGAGGGTGGCAAGAGAAGCATTAATCTGATAGATTTCTGGAATTAAAGTAACTGCCTCTCCTTTCTTATCACCTGACTTGGGGCAACCTCTGTTCTCCATTAGCTGGTTTAGGATTGCCTATAACTTTGCTTTGCTGACTATCACTTTTGAAGGGCCAGGTAGACTGCCTGGGAATGCCATGTTCTATGTGAGTAGAGGACATAATGAGGATTTGTACATTGTCAAATCCTAGGAGCTAAACTGAAGGTTTTGTAGTACACAGTGGAATGGGGTAAGTATTGCTAGAGGAATAAGAGTTGTGAACTAGTTCACAATTCTTATTCCTCTACCAATACTCACCTCTAGTATCCTTCAGTTTTGTCAGCATCATTCTGTCAACAGAGTAGAGGGAGATCAAACTAGTAATCCTTGTTTTAAATTGGACAGGTTGGATGTTGCTATGCTGCTTGTCCAACCTCTAAGACTAGTCCAACTTCTGCTTTTTCTCTGGAAAATATAGATTATCTTTTCAGCTTCACCATTCTGGTATTTCCAAGCTGATGCAAAAGTCTGCAACAGTGCCACTTGAATAAACATTTGAGGAGTTGACTTTGAGTAGTACTAAGTTGTTATAGAAGCTTGCTCTAGAAACCAAACTAGCTGCGCTTATTATTAGCATGAACCTAATGGATTCATCTCTGCATCCCTTAGTGCTACTACAGAATTACAGATTGAAATAGATCAGTGAAAATTAAACATTATAACATTACAGAATAATATGCTCCAGTATAATCTTTCTCTAGCATGTTATTTATATGTAGATAACATGTTATCTACATATAACATAAGACCAGCAAACGTGTATCTTTGCAGATCAGGCATAGTTTTATGTATGTTGTAGTTCAACACATCTTGAATCACTAAATTCAAAAAGGTTGTTCCTGAAGGAATCAAATCATTATGCGTCATGCATCAGATTTATATATGATCTAATATTTATATATGTTATGAGACTAATGCCCAGATAAGCATCCACTGAATTCCTGTGGGCCATTTTACGGACCTTTTACCTCATAATAACTGTAAAAGAATGCTGATCACATTCACAGACTTGTGTTTATTGCTAGAGCGAGTAACTTGCAGTAATAACTGCATTCTGAAGTTGCTGAAAAGAGGAATATCCACCCCAAGTTTCATCTGCAACCCTCTTGTACGAGGGTGACGGCCAGACAGTCTCTCGATCGCGCAATACATGCAAGGAGCTACTTAGTCTACAAAGGTGCCAGCTAGCCTGTCTACAGGGGTCTGGGCGAACCTACAGAAAACACTGCGGGGCTCTGACGTGGACTAGATCCTCACAAACTGCCCGGAGCTTCTTCGTGGAAAAGTCCGAGCTCAATTAGAAGCCGAGGAACGGGCATTACGAGAGCCAGGCTTCGCACAGACTCTCGAGAAAGAAAAAAAGAGGTCCATGGACAACTATCCCTCGACCTCCAGCCCTAAGAGAATTTTCATGTCTTAAATTAAAACCTTGGCTGGAGGGGGGGGGGGGAACGGTTGCGGAAGAGGAATATGAGCGCAGTATGTTTACCTCCGTCAAGCCGCGGCCGCTTCAGCTTCACATCGTCTCCTTTCTCGTCCGCCATTTTTTCTCCTCCTCCCTCCCTCCCTGCCCCGCCACCACTGCGCCGTGAGTATGCGCAGCAAATGAGTCCTCCCACTGTCCATCCGGGAAAGTCAAGAGGGAGCTAGAAGGAGTTTCTTTTCCTAAAGCTGAGCTGGTTGTTAGGGCTATCCCCGCTCCTGCTACTTTTCTTTGGGAAACCCTGAGTTTTCAGTTGTGAAGGCGGCCGTTAAAGAGCTGCGGCAAGCATTTGATTTGCTCGACGGCCCTTTTGATTGGACACGACATCACCGTATAGTTTCTACCTCAAGCACATACAGACAAACCGGTTAGGTTCAAGAAATGTATTATTTGTAATTATCGTCGAAAAAAGTCTGAAATTACCGGAAAGGAAGTGTAGTACTACAAACCAAATATTGCGGATCAGACTATATCCCTGTTTGTGCGCGCGCGCGCACACAAAATCCAAGACCCATGACTCCCATGGAATTGAAATTCGGCAAATGTTATAAAAAGTTTTATGACATACACATTATAAAACATTTTGACATAAAAAGTCATAAAATATTTCCTGTGATCGACTCCTAATGTGTGACTATGTTACATGGGCTATTTTAAAATAAATACATCTCTGAACATGCTTTTCTGGTGAAGACAAGACATTAAAAGTTCTGTCATTGTTGAATCTGGTAAGGCAAAGATGACCCAACCAATCATGGGTTGAGTGTAAAATATCAATTTGCAAGTTATTGAAATATGAATTACTGGATTTGTAGCACAAACTCAGCAGCTAAAACTATTTTACTTCAGCAAAGAATGTATCTGGTCAAAAACCTGGCACAGGCAACAGCTTCCATCAATGTAGAAAGCTATGATTCTGTGCTGCCAAGCTTTACTTTGACTTGAGCTCCACCGTATACCAGTAGTTGACAGTTGATTTAGTGACAAAAAAGTGACTTATGACCGTTTTCCAGATTTATGACCATTATAGTGTGGGAAGCCCTCCCACCGAAGTATGAAATATTTCGAGGAATATTAAAAAGGCAAGATATTATATTTCCGTGAAGGACAAATGGAAACATCCTCTTAAAGACAGAAAGCAGACTCAGTCTTTCTTAATAGTCCCCAGCAGATATTTTCTGCCCATTAAGAAAGATTGGGCCAGCCTATTCAGAAACCAGCCCGTTTCCCTGCCCCAAGGAGAAACTGAAGCGGCCAGCTTTTAGAAATGCAGATTTGGTAATCCGTTCAGAAAGACTAGGTCAAGACAGAAACTCTGGATAAGCAACAAAAGATTGACAAAATTAGCTCAAACACCTAGAATTTCCTGTTTTGTCTATAGAGCCAGCTATGACCCCTATACCTGACAACAGCCAATAGAATATTAAAGGACATGTTCTTGCATAGAAACAGGAAGCTCAAATACAAAGCCTAAAGGTATAAAAAAACCCCTCAACTCCATTTTGTTAGCTGCCCAGAAACACATGTGGTTCTGCTTCATCAATAAACCATCTTTCCAAACAGTCTCTTATTATTAATCAAACTTAACTGCCTATCTCCCTCATAGAGGGGCTCTGGGTAGGATAAAAGTAGTAACATTCCGAAACAATTTGAATAGTATAGGTCACTCATTTTAAAACGTATGGGGCTCATTCTACTTCAGGTTGACTCTTGGTTAAGTGATGGACATGTTCATGAAATTAATTTATCACTGAATTCTTCTAAAAATTTTACTTTCCATTCTCACCTCAGTCCCTGTATTTCTCAATAAATTCCTGCTTAACTATTACACATGACCCTGCTTTTTTGTGATTAGCCCAGGCCAGGTACATATTGCTACAATAAGGCCAATAAAGGAATAAAATGCTGAGCACATCAGAATACTAGATATTCAATTTTCAAACTGTGTTCTGAGGAATTCTAGGGTTATGTGAGAAATTGCTGAGATTCTGTGGAAAGCAAACAGGATAAAAGTGTTCAGCCAAATGCAGCTACATATTTTTTTCAAAGATAACAACGGAAAGGGTGAGGCATGCCACCCAATGTTTACAAGTCCTGTCCCCCAGGAAGTAATTTATGCTCATCACAACCCATTGCTTTGCCTCTTGAGCAAGGATACTAGGATTTTTTTTAATTAGCAGGTTTTGAAACTTGAAGTATGACACACATACACAGCCAACATGGTTGTCAAACAGTGCTAAAACTCAGAACAGGTAACACGCAAGCATGTTAGGACATACAGAACAAGGCAAAGAGGATCTGGCCTCTCTTAAATGTGTTCACCATTTTATAGTGATATATTACTAAAATATTATGCCAATAGCAGAATATTTTTAAAGACAAGAACTTCACATGGAAAATTATTTAGTACATGAAACAAATGTATTTTGGCTCAAAAGTTCAACTGAACTGTTTTGAACAGTGACAGTTCAGCCAACTGATTGCAGGTCTCAGCAGAGACAAACTCAGAGGTATCACATGGAATAATGGAGCAAAGCTGGTGGGATTCCCCCCCTCCCTTTTCTCTGCATAATTTATGCATCATCTACCATCTGATCTTCCTAGTTCTGTATAAAAAATGTTAAGATAGCACTATTAGAAAATAGGCCCAACACAATTATCATTAAGTAAACTAGTCATAGAAACGAATAGGTAATAAATAGGGAAAATCTGTGTGTGTACAACTTGCATTTCTAACTTTTTAAGATTCTGTATTCCATGTAATGTGAACAATTTAGCCAAACAATATACATCATAAAATTGCTTGCATTACACATAAATAAAAGTTAATGTTTATAGCATTGGCATATGATCTTAGCAACAACCATTAAAAAGCTAAAAGAAACATGTTCCTGCTTGTCAGTGTATTTTCACTGGGTAAAAGGAATCAATTTTCCACACTATCGGCACCTTTCTCCCAATAAGTGCTGCCACGGCCACTGCACATGAAACATGGCATATTCTACCAGATTCCTGCTCTTCTTCTGATATTCTTCACATCTTCCTTTCCCTTAGCTGCAATGGGGCCCTGTGATGACCTGTAAATATGAATATAAGTTGGACCAAATATAGATCAACTGGTGGTTTTGTGCAGAGAATGGTCCATTCGTCGAATGTTTTGTACTTCTCTCTTTTGCACAGACCCTTTTAATCTCTGGTGACTACAGACTGAATATTCACAATGTTGCTATATTTTAAACATTGTTAATATTTTTGCACTGTATGCTTGATGTGTTTAAAACTGTGGCAAATCACTTTTTCCTTTTAGATCATTTGATTAAAAGACAAGGTATATACAATTATGAAATAATTAGATCAAAAACAACATTTAAAACATGTTTTAGTAAGTAGCCCTTTATGTTTAACAAATCTAAATTTTTAAATTCCTTAACAATTGAAACAATTGAGTATTATTCAACTTTTTCCCTCTAAAATAAAGATCATACACACAATTCACTTTAATAGTTACATTCCTCACATAGTATTAATTCCTGCATAAAATCAGAACATTTACAGTAATTTGAGCTCCTCGTTTAGCAAAATTCACAATAACCATATATTCCCCTGTATCAAAATTGGGAAACTATGTTTACATAACTTTGTTGTATGAGGCAATGCAATGGGAAGCAGAGAAAAAGCATATACCATACTACATTGGGGTTAGTGACAGACATGCATTAACAATTACTGTTATTGTCTTTGACCCGTTTTTCAGCCCCACTGTGTATTAGAGAGGCTTTCTCAGCAGTCAGAAGTGATGCTTCCTATATATTTACAGAGTTCTGTAGTAAAACTATATAATGTTTTATCATTATTGGGTTCTTTAGTCTGCAGAAGTTGAAAGCTTTCTGAGGACAAATGTTATTTTACATGAAATTTATACCAGTCATAACTGGATGACTTACACACTACTCTTCCCACAATCCATTCCATAAACGTTTCTTGGAGAGCTGCTCTACCAATAGCTTTTTTTTGAAGTTTTGCTCAGAGATTTTTTTATTCTTTTGCCTATGAATAAAGTGTTGCAAAGATGGATCTAAAAAACCTTCGTGCTTTCTTTTTGGAACAAACTCTAGAGCTTCCTTCCAATTTCCAGTATTTTTCAGAGTTATTAAGATCATTATCATTTGATCCAGAGTAAGAACTTTGGCTCCAGTTTTCCAATGAAAGTATCTTTCTAGAGGAAGTTGTGCTGTTGCCAACTTCAAGCGCTTTGCACGAGCAAGAGAGACTCCTTTCCTTATTGTCTTATCAACTAGGGATCCAATTATATAGATTTTATTATGGTCAAATGTTTCCATTACAGTGGGAGAATCAGCAGTTAAGTAGACAATCTGATCCCTTGGAAATAATTCAACGTAAGACTTTTCTGTCACTGTCACAAACAAGTTGTCCCATGTATCTCCATAACGCTTGAGGAATTGTTTGTGGTATGGACCATCTTCTTTAAAATTACAGTAATATAAATGGAATGGTTCTACAGCTTTACGATTGGCTCCTTCACATTCCATCATCTGATTCACTGTATTCTGCATCTCTCTGTCTGACATATCATTGAAATCCATGTCAAATACCAGAGGCTGACCAAAACTCATAGCCTGAGCAGCTTTCCAATTGTAGACAACATCCATTGAGGAGTCCCAAATGGCCCGAAGCAATCTACTTTTTGATATTAGCTCTTCATTTTCTATTGTTTTCTTAAGTTCGTCCCTTTCTTCCTGTTGTTTTTTCTTTTTTTCTTTTTCGGCATTCTTTTTCATTTCTTTTGAAGCCAAAAAGGCCAAATACTTATTTCTTGAAGAAACAGAAGGATATTCTATCAACCTCTTTAACTGTTCTTCAGTAATATTTTCTGGAGCAGCTTTACCTAAACGCCTAGACATGTCAATGTATTCCTTAATAGCTGCTATATTAGGCTCTTCCTCAGGCGATGCTTTTTCAAATGCTTCTTTTTCCAAGCCAGAAAGCACAACCAATTTCCATTCATCAAGATCTATGTTCTCATCAGCATTTTTTGAAATATTTTTGTTCAAATAAATCATCCTTAATGTTCCACAAGTACTGATTTTGCTGGGCATTGTTAAAAATAACCCATATTTTGTCATTTTTGGTGCAATCAATTTGAAGGCAGATCTTCTAATCAAATTCAATAAATGCATTTTGAAAAAGTTCAGAATTGAAAGTTGTGATGTCCAATAGATACCTGCAGTCACACATATATAGAAAAGAAAAGCTATTTTAGAAAAACAAGCCTGAAATTGTTCTTCATCATAATTATTATAACCATCAGTAATACCAACTGATTTTATTTATTGCATTTTTATTATCCCCAATACTTATAATTCTGAATAGATTGCAAAATAATGAGGTGACACGTAAGTGCTGAAAATAAAAGTATTAAGATCAGAGAGGGAGAGATACAAGACATTTTAAACTGAAAAAAATAGCTTTTTCGTGATTTCAATCATATTTTTTGAGAAGCTCAGGTTCCTACTGACCAAGGCAGTAATGCAAAATAGAACTATCAAGCCCACTGTTTAAAAAGTACATATATGTATATTAAAAATAATGTATGTAAGTATGTAAATTAAGAGTATTTTAAAGCTCAGGAACCATTTTTTTCATTTCTCCTCTCGAAATGGCAAAAAAACACAAAACCTTACCAATTGCTCTAGGAAATGTAGCCAAGGGATTCAGGAGTCATGGAATATTGGAATTCCTGGTTATCTATCCATTTAAAGAAAAAGACAGACATGAACAATGCAAAGGAGAATAAGAAATTGTATGGGAAGTTTAAAAGCACAGTTAAAGTAGAAAAGGGAAAAATAAAATTTACAATTGATTTAATTCTATATGATGCAATGAGGGTAATAAAAGATGCCAGGGTAAGGGGATATTCTGAATGTGAGACATCATTTTTAACTGTCAAAAAGTTAAGTGAAAATGAATATGGAATGTAGATATGAATGTGGAAGACAAAGGAAGAAATGAAAGAAAGGTAGATTAAAAGTAGGAAATAAAAGAGAATGACTATTTTATATGGTAGGACTACTATGTAAAAAAATTGGTCTCACAACAGAATAAATAAAAAGTGCATGTAAGGAAAATTATATGAAAGCTGCTAGAAACAAAGACTATGTTAAAGAGTAAGACACAAGGGTATGGAGTTACATTAAAAAGTATGATTAAAAAGATGCTTAGTAGAATGATGAAAATAAAAGAAGTTGTCAATAAAAAAGGAAATATAAGAAATACTGCAAAAGTATGAAAACAGTGATTTTGATGTGAATAACATCTTAAGATGTAAATGGAGTTTGCTTATGGGATGGCTGCATGAGTTGTTTAATATATAGGGTTTATTACAAGAAATGAATATTGAAATAAACTATGTAAATCTATGCTTCAGGCAACTTTGTTGTATGGCAATATGAGCTGGGAATGTCAGGAGAAATGAAAAAATAAAGTGAATGAAGAATGAATGGAGGTACTTATATACTATAAAACACAGAGATACAGGTATAGTAAAATGCACTTTATAAAACTATATTATCTTTTATTTTTAAAATATTTGGTCACTTGATATATTTGTATAGTAACACACCTTTGAAGTTCTAGAGAAGACAAACAGCTTTTAGAAAGTTAAAACTAGTTTCTGCTTGATTTCAGTGAAAGCATTAACATCTCATTCAGACTCTCACATCTTAATCTAGGCATTTATTTTGCTAAGGGCAGATATATATAATTGGATATCATCAGAATAAGGATGATATCACATCCTATGGCAATAGATGAGCTGTAGGGGCCATTGTGGAATCTCTTCCCCAATCACCAATTGAAATCAATCCTGGAGAAATAAGCCAAATTAGCACAACATCATGCAGCCCTCCTCCAATTCCCTGAGTCAATCCAGGATACCTTGGTCAATGGTATCAATAGAGAAGTCAAGCTAAGCAAGGATAGATGCACAATTGACATCTCATCCTCATCAGAGATCATTCAAAAGGGCAAAAATGTTCTGTCTGAAATTGACTGAAAAGTAAGCAAGATATTTTCTATTTTTTCCTTTCTGCACTTTTTATTTTTTTATTTTTTTTAGTTTGTATTTTTAATTGTAATGTTTAATAAAAGTATTATTTAAAAAAGATGAAGTCACATACAAAAAAAGGCTTATGCTAGAAAGTTCCCTTCCCAAAACATGGAAGCTAATGAAACCATGGACAAAACATTATGAAAAACAGACAATGAGCTTATTACTTTTCTCCTTACTATGAAGCATGACCAAAGAGATTTAATATTTTTAGCTATGTGTACAAAAATCTGATTTTAATATTAGAATTGTAATATATACTCCTACACACACATGAAATCCAAACATATTATTTATTACTGAAAAATGGCCACCTCTCAGCAGGTCTATTACAGTAAACCACGTTATTTTCAGTGGAATACAGGCCAGTTTAGTTTACTTTGTCACTGCACCTCATACAATGAAATTAAATGCCATCTTCAGTGTACATTATGACTATAAAAATAAAACACAAACACTCATCCTTCACATTCTATACAATTGAATTGAAAACCCCTGATATTGCATTAATATAGCACTATACAGTAGAATTCAATATAGTTACTGCCCTGGGATAGAAGCTGTTTTTCAGCCTATTTGTCCTTGTTTTTATTATCCTGTACCGTCTGCCAGACGGTAATAGTTCAAAAAAAGGATGCCCAGGATGAGATGGATCTTTAAGGATGTTTTGAACTTTCTTAAGGCAGCAGCAGCTATAAAGCACTTCCAAAGAGGTGAGAGAGCAACCAATGATCACCTGGGCAAAGATGTTAACCCTCTGGAGTGCTGTCTTATCTGCCACTGCAGTATTAGTTTGTGCTCAAATATCCTTAATTCTTAGCATATATTTTCCCCTTTCCAATCTAGAATATTGTTCAGAGTGGTAAACCTGTTTTACCTCAAGACAGAAGTTTGTATCTTCTGTTCAACTGATGTGTTCACTTAGCAGTTCCTCTAAATCAAGGCTTTTTGTTATTTTCAGCAGTAGGATACCAGCTTGCAAAGCAAAAGCATAAACTGCCAAGATAGATGTTTTGGAACAGAAAGCAAAGAATAATATTTCTAAAATTATTAGCATTTTTAAAGAGAATTGGCCACAACAGCTGGCATTTGATTGCAAAGTGTCTACTCATTCAGCCAACTATCTTCGGCAATCATTAGATTTTCAATAGCTAGGACTAAACAGAGAACACCATTAAAAAAAGATATGGAAAATTAGAGTAAGATATAGTTTTTTTGCTCATAAAATTGACAGCTGCCTTTCTTGGAGCCTATTATTAAGGCTTGAACAGAGTTTAGATCCAATTCCAAAATTTAACACATGAGTAGAATATTGACCCGTTACAGCAGCCACATGTTTCTGAGAAAAAGACATAGCTGTTCTAATGCATGCATGCTTCTATATGCTCTGAAGCAAGTTTTCAGATCTGGAATCGGAAGCACTATAAAGACCTGGTAATTTTTTTCCATCAGCAGGCTGGGCTCGGCTGATATAATAGTTTGGAGATGTCAAGCTATGGTTATTTGTGCTTGCAAGAACTGAAGTGTAAAAAGAATAAAGAAAGAAAACTTCATTTCACAAGACTACAATTCTACTACAGTGCCAGCTGGATATAAAGAGACAGTTGATGGCAAAGATTTATTTGTTGTTTGCTCATTGCTAAATAGCCAAAGATCAGAAAGATGACCTATATAAACATTTGGACAGCATGACCAAATTATATAGCAAACTTAAAATTATATCTATAAATAATAGGTCAAATCCAATACTTTCTAGTCAGAATTGCCATGACTAGAGAAACAACTTGTAAGTGGAGAGCTCAATTAGAACTAAACAAAAATAATGGTTTGGTTTCATAAAAATAACTACAAAACAGAGTTGACATTTCATGCATTATGGGCTTACCCAACAGCTTCTAATGGCAATAGGGTGGCTAGACATTTTTTCAGTCTTTCTAGAAATAGCAGCCATTTGATCTCACAATAGCAATCTATTGATTTCAGTTGGTCTGAGGATTTACTATGAAATGGGGCAATGAACTTCAGACAGCAGGTATGATGTAAAGGGAAGTTTAATAGTATGTGAGTCACAGATTCAACTTCAGTGTCTGAAGAGATACAGAGGCAATCATGATAGGAAGTAGTATTGTATCTTACTGTCTTCAGTATGGATGGTAAGGGTATGGATTCACATTAATATAACTATCTTTCTGTGTGTAACATAAACATTAAAAAGAAATACCTGAGACAAAAATGAGAATTGCAAGAATTGCATAGAAGAAGAATGAAGTTTAGAAGCTACTTTCCAGGATATTCAGATCTAAAGCTTTCAGTTTATGTTTTGTTACAGCTTTTTTCTGATTCTAATAGAATACGGCTGAGATAAATAGCCCATAACAGATTATATCAGGATCTTTTTTTTCTTAATAAATGCAATTGTCAGAATAAGATAACTGCACCCTCCAGTTGCATACCTGAATAAGGATGACTCACAAACATGTGATGGCAAACAATTATTTAAAAAAAGGCTAGAAAATATCTTGTTATATATCAATCACATTTTCTTAGAAATGAAAGAATCAGTCTAAGTATCATCTGCATCAATGTCACCCATATTCATTTTTAAAGCTGATTTTTTAAAAATTCTCAATCTTCAAAATGATTTTTTAAAAATGATTTCCAAATTCATATTTTAAAAAATAAGATTGAGTATACATTTTTGAAAAACATACATGAGGCACTAAAATATAATGTTTGGATAAATCTATCCAAATACATGAGGCACTAAAAGATGATGTTTGGATAAAGATATTTCATAATATGTTTAAATAATTGCACTTTTTTATTCTCCTGGTACTTTTATTAGATGCATCATAGCAGAGAAATACAAATTGCTAAAGAGAATTGTATTCTGAGCCACTAGTTGGCAAGAAGCAGACCATATCACTTCACTTAAATGCAAACCACTTGAAACCCTGTACTCATTACTGCACCTAATTTTGCCACATGTTAATAAATACTATTTAATTACTGGTATAGCTGTTACTGTTTTATTGTGGAATTAATAACATACAAACTACTTTAATAATACTAAGATTATTCATCTTGATATTAAACTAAGTGGTCATCACACACATTCAGATCAAATTCTTCACTTTCAGACTTTAGCCTACCATACACTTATTTTACACCTGTTTTTCCTAAACTCCATCTTTGACCCAGCATTTAATTTGTTGTGAGTTTGCTGGGTTTTTTCCTGTGATTGTTTAGATGACTTTTAGCCATGTTGTATCCTCAGCTATCAAGCTCCCTTGGGTATTTATCTTGTCAATCCCTATTTCTCGGGAAGTGTTTTGTTTTGTTTTTTAAACCCACTGCAATTTATTTTAATCTGTTATATCATTGGTACTTTACGTTTATTATTTTAATAGCTGTAGGGTTTGTTTTGATTCCAAATGCCTCCTTTTAATTGTTTTGCCCAGGTGTATCTCTTTTACCAAGCAACGTATAAAGAAATGAATATTATACGACATAAACCCTATCTGAATTAGTAATTAATTTCATCAGAGTTACTGCGGTAGTAAAACGTAGAGTAATTTTGAGATATCAAAAGAGAGCCTTAAGTGCTCTCGATACTAAGTGTTTTTGTATGTGCGCACACATAGGACATAAAGAAAGCCTATATTGCTTTTTGTGGACACCTCAAATGTATATGACAACTTTGAATGTTGCTGTACGAACATCAACATTTATTCATTCCCAAGGCCCATCATCTTCTTTGAGAAACACTCCATCATGAGATTCCCTGAAGCTATTGACCAAATGCTACAATATTAGTTTCTAAGGG
>JANHFL010000996.1:180524-193395 GCA_032468155.1 Oxyrhabdium leporinum
CACAGCTAATTCAGAAATTGTGGCTCCTTTTACTGATTCTTGTGGGGTTTCAAATGAGATAGATGTTCATTCTCACCCAGTTCCAGACACCGTTCACCTACTTCGCTCCAGCACAGTCTTGGGTCCCGGCTGTTTCCGATTTCATGGCAGCCATTTTGGCTGCCACTGTTCCTTGTCTTTGGATGAGGGGAATTTCCTAGTCAGGGGGGAAAGATGCGGCTCTCCTTGACCTGCCAAGCACTCCCCTTTACTTCACCACCCCTACAGGGTGGCTATGGCTCCTTTCGGAGCCCTCCGACAGGGAAAGCTCGGGAGAGGGCCCGCGGAGCTTGTGGAGCTCGCTCCCAAAGCCACCAGAAGTTTAAAAAGAGAATAGGTTTAAGGTAGCAGGGACACAATAAAAAAAAAGAGAGAGAAATAAAGAGATGGGATTAGAAGGGGAATAGATAACAAGGTAGAAAAAATAAAACTTGAATGATGGTATAATCGAATTCTAAACTTAATATGTAGAAATATATATTTGCTAAATATAATAGGGAGGATTGGCAATAGCTTATTGGTGTTAAAAATATGTGTTGAACATGGCGACTGAAATAAAAATAACTTTATAATTAAATGTAATAAAGATGATTAATAATAGCCAGTTTGTGTGAAAACGTATGACATCATGATGATTGAAATAAAAATAATTTCATAGTTGAATAAGTAATGAAGGAAGATTTTGATATCATAAATGAAATAGAGAGGATTAAAAATGTTTTACCTATATTAAAGATTCAAAATCGGAAAACAGCCGGGACCCAAGACTGTGCTGGAGCGAAGTAGGTGAATGGTGTCTGGAACTGGGTGAAAATGAACATCTATCTCATTTGAAACCCCACAAGAATCAGTAAAAGGAACCACAATTTCTGAATTAGCTGCATAAAAATGACATATGGAAGTATTGTATAATTTGACCTTTGGTGGAACTAAAGAATGATGGATGATAATTTGTTATGAAGATATGTAATAGTATTAGAATTATATAATTTAGTTAAATGATATAAATATGATGAATAACTTTTTTTGTTATTTTGGTATTGAAGGTATAATACCCACCCAATATCTACTGTTCACACAATGATATGCTTGTATAAAGATTTAAAAATAAAACAAACTTTTAAAAAAAGAAAGAAACTGAGAAGGCTTATAGAAATGCAGATTTTGTAATCCATTCAGAAAGACTGGGTCAGGCAGAAACTTCAGATAAGCAATACAATAAGCAACACAATTAAGCCAAAGGTTGACAAAATTAGGTCAGACAAACACTTAGGATTTGCATTTCCCCTTTTGCTTATAGAGTATGGGTGTCAAACTCGTGGCATCATGTTGCCATCACGTGATTTTTTTTTCCCTTCACGGAGCTGGTGTGGGCATGACCTGTGTGTGATGCATCCAGCCTGCGGGCTGCCAGTTTGACACCCCTGCTATAGAGCCAGCCATGACCCCTACATGACCCCATAGGAATCCAGACCCCATAGAAAACCCACCCACTCTAAACTCCATTTTGTCAGCTGTCCCAGAATCACATGTGGTTGGTGATTCTGCTTCATCAATAAAGGGAACCTTTCTTTCCAATCAACCTCCAGCCCTCCATTTTATTTCCAGTGCCTTTCTCCCAGCTTGGAACTGGACCTGGATATTTCTTCCAACAAAAGGTTTATTACATAATCTCATATATGTAAGTGAATACTCACTCTGTTGACAATTAAAGCAGGATATAAGCCTGTCTAAATGAATGAATGAATCGCTATCATCTGTTCTTATTGGAATCATACATTTACTAAATATATTTAGGGAGACTTTCTTAGGCTCATGGCTTCTGATGTGCTACGCTTCACCTGTCATAATTTAAACTGTTTAAGCAACTGCTCCAGTTATTTATCGGTTATGAAATATGATTATAAAATATGATCTTAAGAATTAAACCATATGTCAGGAGTGATGTACTATTTAGATAGATAGATCGATAGATATTAGTATATACTAATATATATATACTATTTTTATCTTTCTACCCCTGTTTCTCCAAAAAGAAGGCCGGGTCTTATTTTCTTTTGACCCCCGAAAAGTGGCCAGGCCTTCTTTTTAGAGGGTTTTAATTATTGATTCGCCTCGCGGCAGTGGCACCAATAGCCCCGCCCAGCAGGAGCCCACTGCTGGCCCACTTCTTCTGCAGCTGCTTGCCGCCACTCATACGCACTGCCCCGGTCTCCCTTTCTCCTTCAGATACCTGCTGGAAGGCAACTGCAGCCAATAACAGAGCTCTGGATCGATCCGGAGCTCTGTTATCGGCTGCAGAAGCCTTCCGGAAAGCCCTCTGCAGCCAACAATAGAGCTCTAGATCAATCCGGAGCTCTGTTATTGGCTGCAGATGCCTTCCGGCACGCATCTGGAGGTAAAACGGAGGCGGGATGATGCACGCAAGTGGCAGCAAGCCCCACCTCCTGTACCATCGCCTGCACCCCGGAGTGGGCGGGGTCTTAATTAGGGCTAATTTTGTGGGTGGGGCTTAATTTGATTGCATATGCTCAAAAACGTGATAGGGCTTCTTTTCAAGGTGAGTCATCTTTTTGGAGAAACACGGTACAAGGTGACGACAATTGCATCTCACTTTAGCCTATTTTTCAACTGCTGGCCTGAGACACTAGGTTTGTACACTATGGTGTGTTTGATTAGGTTTAGCATAACACAGAGATAGCAAATAAAGTGATAATTCAGACTGAGTCCTTTCTTAATTCAGTTTAAAATTATGATTAGTAAAAGTTTATTACCTTCATATAGTTCTGTTATTCAAACCAATAGAAGAAAAGGGAAACCTTAACTTTCTTTTACACACACAAACATCCTGAGATATGCAAGAAATGAAATAAGGACATTAAGTGAGTAGTTGAAATGTTCAATCCTTTCCCCATCTTTTACAGTGAAAAGAGATATATAAAGAGGAAGATGTCTTTCTGACTCTGGGAACAGTTATTAGAGTTTATTTGCTTAAGTTATTACTTATCAAAAAACTGCAATGATTTATCTGTACTTAGAGATAGCTACAATTTCATTTGCCTTTTATTTAAGCAGAAAAAAGGTACCTCTGAAATAATAACAATGCTGAATTTTAAGTTAAAACAGTATCATTATACAGAACATAGAATCATAGATCTGGAAGGGACCTCATAAATCTTCTAGTCCAATGCTCTGCTCATGGTAGGAGCCTCATACTATCCCTGTCAAATGATTGTCCAGTCTATTTTTGTAAACCTCCAGTGAAGGAGCATCAAAACACTGGGAGGCAAGGTATTCCATTGATTAATTGTTCTTGCTATCAGAAAAGTTCTCCTTACTTTTAAGTTGGATCTCTCTTTAATAAGCTTCCACCCATTACTTCTCCTGCCCTTTGGTGCTATGGAGAGAAAGTCAATCGTCTCTTTTCTGGGACAGCTCCTCAGTACTAGAAGACAGATATCCCGTCTTCCTAATCCTTCTGTCCCGGTTCACACAAGTAGCACTTGAGAGGGATTTATTATGTTTATTTCACAACTAAGTTCTATATAGCATTCTCCAAAACCCCATGTCAATTTCTGACAATTTGTAGCCACCTCTGTGACTGGACTTCTTCCAACAAGGGCAAAGGAGTTTACCAATAGAGTGTGGCTAATGGAGGCAACAATGAGGTGGCTGGCTGGTCACAAAATAGGCAAGGCTGAAGCGTGAAGCAAAGGATGGCAAATTTACAACAAGCAAATCAAAAAGGTTGCCAACAGTTTGGCTTCAGTGATTCTGAAGGACAATGAAGCAAAGAGCAGGTCTACCCAAGAAAGTCCAAGTCCAAACATGAGTCCCAGGAACAAGGTCAAGGCAATGAAATTTTGAATTAAATGCATGAACCTTGGCATAGGAAGAAAGCACTGAGATGAAGCGAAGGAGCAAGGCAAGAAGCTGAAGACATCACACTGAAAATACAAAATAATTGTCTCTGACAACCATCCAACCTCCTCTACCTGCTTAAATCAACCCAACTGGTGTGTGATGACCCGGAGTGTGGCACAAAAGCAACACAGCCAGAGAATAAGTATGAGTCCCTTTATTAGCTCCAACTTTGCCCCCAATGTCCCGGTTACTCTCCAGTCTGGAGAAAAGCTCTCCCATGAACCTGCAAGAGCCTCTGGCTACAGATGCTCCAGCCCAAACACTGTAAGCAGAATGACTGCAAGCTATAAATCCAACAAGGCAAGATAAGGAGTCCAAGAATCATCTTACTGTGGATCGGGCAGGGGCGGTAACTTTCTCATCAGAGTCAACTCGTTGTGCCTTATCAATTGGTCTTGTCACAGATCACTCTTCCAAGCTGACTGGCGACAGTCATGCATTTCCATTTCCTGCTTGCATGGACATCTGCTTGTCCAATCAGTCATTCACCCCACTTGATGTTCCCAGGAATGCCTCCCTTTCAGCACCGAGCTCCAAAACCACCTGATGCCCCACATCACCCTTCCTGATGATCCCCTACCTGGGTTATCCTCCTAATCAGAGTTGTTATCTGACATCACGCTTTCTCTTTGATACGCTGGACATTCCTAACTCATATGATATAGCCTCCAGATCTTTTATCATCTTTGTTGCTGTTCTCTGCACACTTTTAGGGTCTCAACACCTTTTTTTTGTGTAGTGTAGTGTAATCAGAACTACACGTAGTATTCTAAGTGTGGCCTCACTAGTGTGGTTGGTATAACTATCACTTCTCGTGATCTTACTATGACTTCTCATGATCTTGATGCTACAGACAATTCACTCCTAACTACTACTAATTAATGTTCATTTTATCTGTGATTAAAAACTGCACAGCAGTGCATGTCACTTCTTGGCATAAAAAGTCATGGTCACTGAGTAACGCCAGTATCATTCATTTAGTTGTCTTCTCTCTGAAAAACCATTTGGATGACCATTTTTGTAGAATTTGTAAGTCATTTTGTTTTAGTTTCAAACTTTAAAAATTTATAAAACAGATTTTATCAGTAGCAAATTTGAAGTCACAAGTTTAAAAACTTTAAAAAGCAGATAAAGTGCATGATTTTCAACAAATAAGTTTGAACCAGTGAAATAGCAGAAATAAGATTGATTAAAAATATCTATGGCAAGGTTACAATCAGTTTGGTGAAATGAATAAGATATCAGGCTAGAAACCAGGAAACCCTGAGTTCTGGCCCCCTCTGGACATGGAGCCAGCTGGTGAGTTTGAGCCAGTCACTGTGTTTCAGCTCTAGGAAGAGGCAATGGCATACTACTTCTTGGAAAATCTTGCCAAAAAAACCTGCAGGGGATTATCCAGGCAAAGAATCAGACACAAATGAATGGAAGAAAAAAAATAGCAAGGATAAGAGTGAATGTTAAAATGTACATAATATGAAACCTAGGAGAGTAAAAATGCCTTCACTTGGCATGGCATCAGAAATATCATGCTGTAATTCACATTTGTCTTACTAAATCTGTAGCAGATTTAGATTGTTGGTATTATGGCAAGTGATGATCTGAACTGGGCCTAGAAACACGCTGAGAACCATTGAAGAAATTTGTTTCTCAGTGCAACTTAAATAAGTATCTCTACATTATATCTTGACAAGCGTATGATCTGCAGTTACCGTGGAGCTGTAAACTGTTTTAGAAAAAAAAGTAATCATTAGAGAAGGCTAGTTATTCACAAGAGATACACATCCTTTAACATGTGGGAAATAGATAATGCCTCCTAACGTTACTGTGTGGATCTTAATTAGGTTTTTTTGGAAGTGCTAATTATGACATGATGCATAAAGGTGTTGTCTTCTGTTTGTCTTATGCAGCTGTAACTATGGAAGGATCTGGAAAAACATCTTCATATCCTCAAAATGTAAGTTTTCATTGAGTGGCATTATGGTACGTCACTTAGGATGGAAAATAAATGCACATAAAATAATAATCAGTGAATTATTTACTGCATTATAATGCAAGGAGAATTGTAATGTCGTTTTTTAAGGCAAATTAAAATTCTCTATATAGTAAATATTCTGAAATGTGTGTTGACTTTGTAAATGTTATATTACTCTATATGTAATGTTTTGCAGCAGGTTTGTCCTTTAATCTTTTTTCTTCTTGTGCTGTTACATATTCTTTTTTTCTTTTGATCTACAAAAAAATGCAATTTTTATCAGTATCGAATACCAAAGAAAGGATCAAATACACAGCCAGATGATGAGCATATTCAATCTCCATTGTCAAGATTTGAAGTAATTAACCAATGGCAAAATTCGTTTCAAGGGGTAAATAATAGTCTTTTCCTTTTCCACTGTTTCGGAGAATTTAAGAACCACTCTTGGATAAGTTTATTAGCCATGTTCTTAATATTAAATTTTCTATAATGACTTAAAAGGTGTAATTGTATAACGGAATGAGTGCAATATTTGGTATTCAAGAACAGACCAGTTATTCAAAAGAATTAACTTGAGGTGCTTATTTTCAGATAAATCTGGAACTTAAATTTATGGTTTTAGAACTGACCTTAACTTCATAATTCTAGAACAGCATATCCAAGTAAATGCCCTTCAATCCGCATAATTGCCATAATGGTCAGTGTGAACAATCACAGGAAACAGATAGTCAAGACCTCAGCTTTTATTCTTTAGGAATATAATAGAACAAATTCTGTTTTGTCTCTCTGCTTTCTAACATCTGCATGAGCTGGTTGAGTTGATCTGGTATTTTCAGCTGTGCCTGATCAGTGTAGAGGTGGTCCTTGGTTAACAATCATTCATTCAAAGACTGTTTGAACTTGTGACAGAGCTGAATGAGTTGTACTTATGACCAGTCCTTGAGGTTCCAGGTGCTGCAGTGCCTTCATAGTCACATGAGCACAGTCCAGGCTTTGAGCAATGGGCCTGGATTTTCCACCATTCCAGTGTCTCATATTCACATGTTACAATTGGTGACCTTCCCTGCCAGCTTCCTATGAGCAACGGCAAAGGGGAAGCCAGCAGAAAATGGAAAGTCATGGTCATGTGAGGTACTTACTTAGTGGACCACAGGGTTCCACAAATAGGGACTGCCAGAATTGCTGTTGCTAAGCAGTGTGGTACTGTGGTGTCACACTTTATAACTGCATCACTTAGTGATGGAAATTCCAGTTCCAATTATTGTCATTAAGCAAGGACTACCTGTACTTATTAAACTCACCATCTGTCCATTCAACTGATACCAAGAAAGTTAAGAAAATCCTGAATCCCAGTGCAGACAAAACATAGGTCCTATTCCATTGAATGGTGTACCGTTCTTGGAAAGATTAAATAAAATGTTAACATGTCCTTTACTCTTCATTGATGTAGGGTACAACCTATAAGTGAAATGCACTGAATGTCAGCAAGTCCATCTGACTACATCAATGCTTCTCCATGCCCCACAGCAACCTATTTTGATCACTCCCGTATGCATTTTACTTGTGTTATGCATAGCTTTTCATTTGGTCTGAACATCAACTCACTATATTATGATGGATTTGGAGGGAATTCTGCTGAGAGTGACAGTGTATCTATTTTGGTTTTCATTGACTGTGACCTTAAGCACTCTGGTAGAAGAGGAATGGCTATATTTAATTTGAATTTGACAACTTTATCTATCTACTGATAGTCCCTAAGAATTAGTAACTTGGCAGTTTTATTTTTGATAATTGGATGTCTTTAATTGTAAGCAAAATTCTGTCAGTTTAAATGGAGGTTAAGTAGATTCACTTAGAGCAAGTTGTTCATTACTAGAGAAATTCTTGATTAAAACTGAATAAGGGCATATTGTTATGCAAAAACAGCTCCCGCTGAACTTGTACTGCTTGCTTGTTGATGGATATTTACTTTGCATTTGAATGTGATTCTACTACCATAATTCAAACTTCTTGAATCGATGTGGGAATGAAAATATCAAATTCAGTTCTCCAGGTTTTATAAATCAATCAGAATACAGCTGGAAGGGACCTTGAAGGTCTTCTAGTCCAACCCTCTGCTCAAGCAGGAGAACCTATACCATTTCAAAGAAGTGACTGTCAAATCTCTTCTTAAAAACCTCCAGTGATGAGGCACCCACGACTTCTGAAGGCAAGCAGCTGCATTGGTTAATTATTCTCACCGCTAGGAAGTTTTCCATCCATTGTACAACTATAATTTCCAATGGATTAGTTCCAATGGATGGAAACTAATTCACTGGAAATTATAGTTGTACAATCAAATTATTATTTAGTTTATTAGACCAAAATGTTGTATATCAATTTATGTTACATGTTTGGTGATTTTTCAAAATGTATCTTGTGCTCAGTTTTCTTTAAATATTTTTACATTTTTTGAAACATTATCTCTTACCATCCCTATTTCAGTGGGCAACAGGATCAAGGAATAAAAGGATTCAGTCAAACTGGAAGAGGAAAAGCATTGCTGATGAAAGATCAGTATTGGGGTGAGCAGATGATTTTTCATAAATCCATGCCATAATCTGTTACTGTACATTCTTGTGGATAAGCCTATCTGCAGATAATCTGATCCTCAAATTTTTAATGAAAATACTATGAAAAATATGCTACCATTGGTAAGCCAAGCTAAACACATTTTCATGTGTTTTAATTTCCACAGTTGGCTTATTCATGAGTTAGTTTAGTCCATGAGATGAGCCAGCTACCTGTGGATGAGTTTATTCACAAGTACATAGAGGTACCTTAAAAAAGTATTACCATATACTCTCGTGCATAAGCCCGTTTGAGGATAAGCCTAAACCAGTTTTGGGGGTGTATTTTACAACCTAAGATTCTCAGCTTGTCCTCCAGTATGTACATTACTTCCAGCGGATAAGGCCTATGAAGTATTGATGCCTTGTTTGTAATATAATAAATATATTATAAAAAAGTAACTGTCACTGAAAAAAATGGACTTAACATCTCTGTCTTCTTTAACATTAAAAAAAAAGGTTGGGTAAACGGTGCCTGATGTGACATGTATGCATCATCTGAAAAATATTTTTCCCAGAGCAGATTAATATTGAAGTATACTATAAAACTATAGTTTTATTAGATTAAAATATGTATCAGATTGCAACTTGAATCAGCTGTATATATGTCTATTTAGACAACTGTTCTGTTAAGTTTACCTGCTTCCTACTAAATTTGTATTACCATGAAGTCTAACCTTGTGGTGAGTTAGGCGGCAAACAAATTAAATAAATAAATAAAGTATGTTGTTTTTATATATACACTGAAGTGAGGTACAACAGTACCAAAACTGATACTGAAATCAGTAATAAACAAAGCAGTATATTAAAATCATATGTGTTTAGCACCTGCCAGTTTGGAGGTGATATCAGTTTTACAACATTTCCAGACAGTTCCATATCGGTTTAGATTACAACTCCCTGTCAATGGAGACTTTCTGAAACTTTTGAAGCAAAGATATAGAGAAGTCTTTCCAGCTCCAAAACTTTAAAACTTTTTGTTTCTCCTTTTTGCAATTCAAGCTGTACCTCATTTCTGATCTAATATCTACAAGAATAAGTAAAGTACGCCCTTCTGCTTTGTTACACAATACAGTATTTCTAAACAATGACTTCTTTGGAATGGAGTTCAATTCCCAGAACTCCCCAAATGCTGGCTGGTGAATTCCGGGGGTTAAAGTCCACATAGTGTAAAGTTGCCGTGGTTGTAAAATACTACTTTAAACTGGAAGCCTCCAGCAGCAAATGAGAGAAAGTGAGAGGGAAAGAGAGAGCCTCAAAGAGGGGAAGGAATCTTTTTTTCCTTCTCTTATCCTTTGGAAAAATGAGCAATTTGGTCTTGCAACTGTTACTAATAGTATGTACTGCAAAATAACAAAAAATTAAAACCATAGCAGGATTAACATGTTATTGAAAGTCCTAAGGGAATAAAAAATATTTTTTCTCGTGCTTATAAAATATTAAGGACATGCCAGGTACACGTTATTGGGGAGAAAATTGCAACATAGGGGTACTATGATTGAAAAAACCCACTCTTGGGTAGCCTCAGTAAGAGGAATCATATGGAGCAAATCCTTGAAAGATTATATACAGTGTGGGTCAGAACATGAGAAGAAGCATTTGTTCATGGTGGTCCCTAGCCATAAAGAGTTTTATAGGTTAAAACCAGCACTTTGAACTGGAACCAAATCTAATTTGGAGCCAATGAAGATCATAACAAACTTATAGGTGTTCTTATCACCTGAATTTCAGGCAATACTCTTGATACAGCATTTTTTAACTAACAAATTTTGAAACTCTTAAACATCTTGCAGAAATCTAAAGAGGTTACTAGGGCATGGGCAACTATAACAAGGCTACAGAATTCACTGCTGTATTTAAAGACAAGAATGGTTTCAGAATCAGTCCTGAGCTGTGAAACTGATCCTGGTGGGGTGGGGGTGGGGATAGAAGTTCCATCCAAAATACTCACCTGGACAGATAAATGAACCATTGGTAACATCTCTGCCTCAGCTAATATCAGCTCAGATTTGTTAAACATCATCCGGTCCATTATCATGAACAGGGAGTTCAGCAATTCTACTGTTTAATCTGAATCTCATGAAAAATAAATACTGAGTTAGCATACCAGTAGACTTTGTTCTAAATCTCCAATTTTATCTCAGTAATTTTTCAGTTGTAGGCAATATCTTCTGTCACATTTCTATTAACTTTTAGAGGAACTTGGGAACTGCATTCTCTGCTTTGAGGGACCTATGTGGCCATGTGATTCAAACTATCCACCCTTTCATTAAACCAGTTTAGCTTTGCACAGGGATACTAATGATATTTTTATTTTATACTTTTCAGTTACTGCTGAAGATAATAAGAGTAGTATTAGTATTTCATTCTTGGTTGGGTGATGTCCCTGCTGACAAAGGAAATATTATATACAGTAGATGGTTTTAATGGAATTACACAAAGCAGTCAAAAGAGGTAACTTGCAATGTGCAGGAGCGTATATGAAAATTCTTCAGAAACTTTTTGCAAGGTTCATACAACTGCTTTGAAAGCTACACCCATCTATATCCATAGTTGAGTACATTCAAAGCTACTTTCTGAATTTTTGCAGAGCCCTAACAGTAATCAAGGCTCTTGGAAATCTGCTTTCTTCATTTTTTTCCATGATGTACCATAGTTGTTCAATTCAGTCTGCTGGCAAGATTGACTTCACAGAATGACAAACTAGAAAATATTTGGGACTAGCAGCTCTACTGTAGATAATACCAATAATTGTATGCCCCAGTAAGGTGTTAGTTCTTTGGAAAAAAATATGTAGTGCACAAAGCATCTTTCTAAATTATTAATGTTGATGAATCTTTTTCCAGGCTTGCACATCTATTTCAAAAATTACTCTTAAGACTCTTTGCTGTGTCTTTTATGCCCAGCTGCTTTGCTTTGCTTTTGCCCAAATGTGTAGAATATATGAACACAAATTTGATTTTATCACATGTAACCTAAGTGTTCTCTATTTGCTGATTTGATTTTGGTGGAACTATATCCTATAACTAAAATCTGTAGGACTTGTTAATATGCTACGATCACAATGGGCATAGATATGTCTAGTTACTGACTTGGGTTTTGTAATGTGTAAAATTCATAACTTCTAGAGTTTGAAATTTATCTCTGGATTACAATTCTAAGTTGCTGAATATATGTCAGTTCAGTATTACTAAACAGCCCTAATTAACCAACCGAATTTCTGAACTTAATTGAAAAAGACCAAGCATGAAGACTAAGCTAATGTCAGAACTGTGCCAAGAAGATACATCTGTAATAAAGTGGAAATTCTGATTTAGATTTTGGATAGTTTCTTCTCTTTCCAGTTTTAGTTATTGGATTTTCATTGGTATTCTGTGACCATTTCTGTATTGACAACTTGTAGAGCTAGATCATGGATATTCCTACAGTAATTTCAGAATCTTTCAAACAAGACATCCAATTCTGCCATTTAGGCACAATGACAATACTATCACAAAATATGTTTCTAATGAAAACCTTGGTAAAGATTTCAGTCATTACTGATGCAAAGACAAAGAAGACTACAATGGCCAAGCAAATGTATTTCATATAAAACTGTCAAAGAGGAAAAGCAATTTCCCTCTGTAGAGTAGAATAAATATCCTTAGCTGAAATTTGGATTATGAAGGACACTTGGTTGAATTCATGTATCCTAATTCAACTTCCTTATTTGCTATCATTATTATTACATGTATGACAGGCAACCCAAAGTTATCTTGACGAATGTCCTGAAGACGGAATTAGGAAGAAAATATATAAAGACGCAGTTTGTAACTGATGCTCATTTATCTCATGCTATCAAGTTGCAGTCAAATCAACAAACCTCATCATCTGTTGACACTCTAGAGATATGGCACATATTAAATCCTCTTCACCAATCCCCCTTTTTATCAGAAAGGTATGTCTTATTAAGTCTGTCTTAGGCATAACACAACATGTTATTAAAATAATTGTATGCAATTGTGTCTCATGGATAAGCATTCCACAGTACATTTTAATTCACTTTTAATATCTTCACTAAAGCTTCCTGAGGCATCCATGTAATTTCCATTTAGAATTGTTTCATTTGATAGGGAATTTGTAAAGTTACATCTCCTTGACAGTTCATATCTGGGAAGAATTGACTTAAACTTAACACCTGGAAGAAATTTCAGTTTCTTTTCCCTCTTCCCCCCCTCCGCAACGGTTTTCCATTAACCTTTTTCTTGAGTGTTCATTAAACTAGTTCTTCAATTCTATTTCTGAAGAAGACATTAAGAATAGCAGCATGTTTCTTCCTTAGTAGATC
>JANHFL010000998.1:0-17975 GCA_032468155.1 Oxyrhabdium leporinum
GGTGTTTTGCTTTGTGGCAAGTCAGCTTCCCAATTTTTTAAAAGTTTAAACATATTTTGAAGAATATATAAATACAGTGGAGTAGATAAATTGCCAAGCAACTAGAGAGTTATGTGCAGGCATATATTGGCCCTCTGGGTGGTACAAATGGGGACCCCAGCCTCAGATAATTGGTAGAGCATATAGATCAGTCATTAAGTCACCATTCTCTCTCTTCTTTTTTAATACTGTAAATCCACCCTTCTCAGAGGACCCTTTCTGCAAATTCAGAGGTCTTCCTTGGGTCAATTGGCTTCCTAATCATACAGTGATCGATACGGGAGAAAGCCCATATAACTCCACGGAGTGTGGAAAGACATTTAGTAAATTCAATCATCTCATTTCTCATAAAAAAGCGGATTCAGAAGACAAATGATTTACCTGCATGGAGTGTGGAAATATCTACTCTTGTAAGTACTCTTATAATCCATCAAAGGAATCACACAGGAAAACGACCTTATAAATGCATGGAGCGTGGAAAGATCTTTACTTGTAGCAGTCATCTTAATTTCCACCAGAGGATCCATACAGGAGAGAAGCTGTATCAATACATAGTGTGGAAAGACCTGTTATTCTAAGTCTCATAATCCATCAAATGGATCACAAAGGAGAAAGATCTTATAAATGCATGAAGTGTGGAAAAACATTTACTCATGGCAGTTGTCTTAATCGCCACAAGAGGATCCACACAGGAGAGAAACCGTATCAATGCACGGAGTGTGGAAAGACCTTCTCTTATAATCCATCAAAGGAATCATAAAGGAGAAAGACCTTATAAATGCATGGAGTATGGGAAGAGCTTTACTTGTAGCAGTCATCTTCATCGCCACAAGAGGTGCCACACAGAAGAGAAGTCATATAAATATGTGCAATGTTGAGAGGGCTTTAGAAAGAGTTGTGATCTCACTTCCCATAAAAGGATCCATATGAGAGAAAAAAACATGAACGCATGGAGTGGAGTTTTGTAAGGAGTAGCGCTTTTACTTGCCAGAGAAGCATCAACACATGGGAGAAACCATATCAATAAAAGAATTGTGGTGAGAGTTCCAAGAGAAATCCAGATAGTCCTCAGTGTATGATCCCAAAATTTCTGTTGCTAAGACTGTTATTAAGTTCATTTTGCCCCACTTTACGACTTTTCTTGGCAGTTTTGTTAAGTGAATCACTGTAGTTGTTAAGTTAATAATACTGTTGTGAAATGAATCTGGCTTCCCCATTGGATTTGCTTGTCAGAAGCTCACAAAAGGTGATCACATGATCCAGGGACACTGCAACTGTCATGAATCAGTTGCCAAGCATCTGAAGTTTGATCAGGTGACCTTGGGGATTTTGCAAGTGTCATAAATGTGAAAAAATGCTGTAAGTCATTTTTTCAGTGATGCTGTAACTTTGAACAATCACTACAACTGTAGTAAATCAGCGACTACCTATAGTTGTCTAAAATCTCATACAAGTACAATTTGAGTAATAATTCAAATTGTATAACTTCTTAGATATGAATGTATGAATTGCCTTTCTAGTGCAAACCAGAACAAGGTGAATCCCTAATCTTGCTTGTGGTTTTTGCCAAGTCCAAATACTCAAAGGCCTTCTGTACACGTAGAAATATTCCAAGTTGTTTTTCATTATATTGTTTCAAATATTCAAAAACATCAGACATAATTATCACATTCTTCAACCATCTTTTAGGTAATAATAAAGTATCACAATTTTATTAGAAGTTATCTGATACCTCTTGCTGTTGCCTCAAGATTTCTGTTCTGATATTGGGCCAAATATCTGGGCCGAGCCCCTTTTCTGGTGGTTCTACTTTTTCCAAACATCTTGTTCCACTGTTTCAAGTGGTTTAATAAAAATGCAGTTAAAAAGATACAAGTCATCATTGAGGATGTGTATGTGTGTGCGTACACACACACACAGGAAGTGCCTCACAGGAGCAGATGGAGGTAAATCCTAGAGAGGTAAGAAATGCATCACATTACAATAGAGATAAATGCTAGAGAGGGATAAAGCTGCATACAAGGGGTAACAAGGTCTGATTTATACATCCAGATTGTTGACTCTTGCTTGCAAAAGTTTGCTGATTGTGAGCTTCTTTAGTAGCTAAGATTTGTTTTCATACACAGTACTTACTTAATGAGTGTCTTGAGTCTGAGGTGATTCCACTATCATGGGTTCTTTTTAAACCAGGGGTCCCCAACCCCAAGGCTGTGGCCCATTTGGAACTCTTCCAAGTATGTGGCGAGTGGGCGTGCGAGTGTAGTTCCACTTGTGCAAGTGGCAGGCTCACACATGAAGCCCCATTTGTGAGAGTGGCAGGTGTGTTGCCCGCTTCCACAAATGGAGTTGTGCATGCACGCGTGTGTCTGCCTCTTGCAGGGAACCATTCTCTTTCCACCCCCTCACCCCGGTTGGGTTAAGAAGCCAGAAAGTTTGGGGACTGCTATTTTAAATTATACCCAACTTTCTGAATTGAGCTCAAAACATTCAGCAAAAGTACTGGATTCTTGAGTTTAAATTTTCTGTCTCCCGATAAGCGTTATGTAGATGTTTTATTTTGAAAAAAATATGAAAGATACAAAATAATGTGCAAGTTTTTTCTGTTTCTTTTTTTAGTATATTTATACAATACAACAGCGGTTCCCAATATTTCTGGCTTGGCAGCCTTACAATGTCAGAAGGTGGGATGGTTTTATGTGGGTGACAGATGCACACAAGTGCATGCAGCTCCATTTGCGTAAGCAGCAGGCACGCTTATCTGCCTCATGCAAGTAGTGCTCCATAATACTGTTATTATACTAAATACTATTGTCCATCTATATTCTACATCCCAACCCCTGGGCCCTGATCTGTTCGGAACTGGGATGCAGAGGTGGTGGGCAAGCGCGCAAGTGCAGCTCCACTTGCATGAGCTGTAGACGAGGACACAAGCTCCATTTGCATGCCTGTCACTCACCATGGAGTCCTGGCAGCCACAGGTTGATCTTGTCTCCCTACCTTCAAAGCACCATGTATCTTGCCAGCCAGGATTTTTGGCATCTTGACCATTCCTTGAAATGAACTGTATACAGATAGTCCTCAATGTATGACCACAATTGAGCCCAAAATCTATGTTGCTAAGTGAGAAATTTGTTAAATACATTTTGCCCCATTTTATGACTTTTCTTGCCACCTTTATTAAGTGAATCGTTGCAGTTATTAAATTAGTAACCCAGTTATCACAGTTCTTTGCTCAAGCCTGGCACCACATGGAGTGCTTGTCAACCATCATGTTGGCATATGTAGCAAAAGAAACTTATTTTACTAAGGGTATAACTTTACTGATCGTTCCATGTAGGCACAGAAGAAGTGAAGCTAGCTCTAAGGTTTTCACATGAAAAGCAGCAAAGTTAACTTCCCCTTTTCTCCTTTGGGCCACCCATTGTCCTTTGTTCACCAATCCAACACGTTCTTTTTGTTTTGGGAGTCTGCCCCTTTGGAAGGTTCCCATCAAACGGCTTTGAAGTGTCAAGAATTTTCTCAGGGTGCAAATGGCTCACATAAATTCCTTATCTCCCTCCCAGATCCCAATACATTCCCAGCATTCCTCTCCCCCTCCCGTAGTTTCTGTTGTCCAGTTGCGACTACTGGTGTGTTACGAGTCAGCCTTGACAGTGCTATGGAGCCATATATCCAGATGATGTAGCCTGGGTCCATGCTGTCTCGATTAACTTGGAGGAGGCACTCTGGAATGGCTGGTGTTGCTGCACCATGAGGTGCTGGAGCTGGAGAATCTTGATGCCTTCATGTAAGCTGGAGAGTGGTTCAAGGACCCGATGGCGGCCCAGTGCACAGAAGCCAGCATCCGTGTCGTGAAGCAAGGCAAGCGGCTGATAATAAGAGTACATTTAAGACTTCCATAGCCTGGGCAGCTACTTGGGAGATTGGCCGGCCTGCCTGCCTGCTGGTCTACCATTTCTGAGAAGGACTGAACGAGGAACTGTAGCAGAACTGCCTACGCTGAGAGGTGCCGTGCAACCTGCAAGTGTGGTGCTATGTGGCTATTGAAGTAAAGATAGACTGATGGAGTAGCACGAGGACACTGGGCAGGAGAGTCGGCCCTGCCAGCTAGCAGAGAAGTGAATGCCTCCTATAGGGGGAAAAGGGGGGGTGCCTCCAGCCAGAGGAGGGAAGCCCGCGCAAGCCCCAGTGGCTGTTTTCGCTGCAGAAAGTAGGGGCACCAAACTGCCGAGTGTTTCACACTGTGACCAATGACTGCTTCCCTGCCTCCAAGCCAGCCAAGAAAATAAAAGATCCCACTGAAGCCGGGGGGTGGGGGGGAGACTGGCAAAGGGCAGCAGGTAATAAAACTTTCCCCTCTGTCCAGTGAAGAGGAAGATACTCTGATCCCCCCGCCAAGATGGGATCAGTCTTTTATGAGAATGATAGCGAAGGGGAAGATGACCCAATGATATGTGGCACCATTATCCCTTTGACTGCTAGGGTGGAGATTTTGATGTCGAGGCATAAAGGAGATCTTTACAGATCCTTACTGTTGGACTTGGAGTGACCTGGTCAGCCCCGAAGTGCTAGAGATGTTAGGGATGAGACTGAGGAAGTTAAAGCAGCCTATGGAATTTTCTCAAGACGATTTGATAACAGGCAGGGTGCCAATGACCTGACTGACCAAGACTGTCAAGCTCAAAATCAGGACCCACGTAGAAACTACAAGATTTATTGTGGGCCCTGGAATAGAACCCCTCTCTTGATTGGGATAAAAATGTGGTGGATGCAAAATAAACTATCCAACCAGCAAGAGTTCATGAAAGTGCTGAGAAGCTGCCACCCGCCTGAAGTTAAGGAAGCGAAAGAGGAAACTCTTAATAAACTGGATGGAGACAATAGTTTAAAACCGCTGATTTTTTTTCTGAGTATATGTTTTTTTTATTCATGAACATTTTGAATAGTGTATTGTCAGGGCATATCATTTGTAGAAAGACAAAGAAAAAATAAACAAAAATATTAATACATATATTAACGGTAGTAGTGGTATAAGAATTAACTAGTTTTCTTTTTATATTAGCTTATTTACAATTCTGTTACTTATATTGGCATATTCATAATTATAAACCATCTTTATATTTGACATATTTAATCTTTATCTAATTCATAAAATCTATTGCATGTTAAACAATATTCTGTCTCCTTTATACTTTATTTTTAATGTCAATCTGTCTATCTCTGCAGTCTAGTATTTTCCAAATTACGTTATCTGATGGGGAGTTCACATTTTTCCAATATTGTGCAAATACAATCCTTGCTGCTGTCAATATATGCAAAACTAAATATATGTATAGTCCCTTTATCATAGCCTTCTGGCATTATACCAACAAAAATATTTCTGGTTTCAAATCTATACGTTGCTTAATTATATTTTCCAACCATGTATGTATTTTCGTCCAGTTTTTTTTTGCTTTCACACAAGTCCACCACATATGATAATATGTGCCTGGGATCCGATTACATTTCCAACATTTGGTGGACAGATGCCATCTATAAAACATTTTATAGAGATTTTCCTTATATGCAGTAACTATTGTCAGTTTATAGTTCCTCTCCCAAAGTTTTTGCCATTTATCTAATTCTATAGTATAGCCAATTTTTTTTGGCCATACAATCATTGTTTCTTTGACTTCTTCCTCTTTCATTTTATAATTTAATAATTATATATTTTCTTGATCAGTTTTTCATCTGTCCCGAATAGTATCTTATCAAGTGGTGTTGGTTCTTTATAAAGCCCCATGTTTTTGCATCTTTCTCATATCTTGATTGTATTTGTAAATGCAACACCAAGCTAAATCCACTCCTTCGTTTGGTAATTGTTGTCTGGTTTTATGTTCACCATTCTCATTTAGAATGTCTTTATAAAATACATTTTTTTCTAAATTAATAAGATTTGGATGTATCAATGCTTCCATTGTGAAGAGCCAGACTGGTATTTTCATATAGTTTTGTAATTTATTTTTTTCCCATACCTGAAGCAAGGCATTCCTCGCATAGTATCTTTGAAAATACTTATATATCGTACTCCTTCCATACCATAAAAAGGCGTGCCATCCTAGTTGGAGATCATGTCCCTCTAGTAATAGTAATCTTCTATGTTTCAAGTTTATCCATTCTTTTACCCATGTAAGCGCAGAAGCCTGGTAATATAATTCCCAATCTATTAGTCCAAAACCCCCATTGCTTTTTTGCTCCTGTAACATTTTCAGTTTTATTCTTGCTTTTTTCCCTTGCCAAATATACTTAATATTATTCTATTTAGTTCTTCAAAATATTTTTTCTCTATTTTTATTGGTATTGTTTGATATAGAAAAAGTAGTTTCAGTAAAATATTCATTTTTATAGTGGCTATTCTCCCTATCAAAGATGGTTGTTTTATATTACTTTTGCTTACACCAAACCTCGTAAGTTTAGTATTCATATTGACTGCAGCATTTTCCCTACTGAACACCTAAATAAAACTATGTTTGCCTTTTTTCTTTATGGATCTGAGCTTTATATTTAGTTTTTAATATTTATCTTCCTTTATTTTGTAATTCTTTTTTCTCTCCAGTCACTTGTGACACTGTTCTGTCACTATTCATTTCTCCATCATGGTGCCTTGTTCTGAGGTAAAATTTCTAAAAGGTCCACAGGTTTGAGCTTTCTTTCCATTTTGGGACTTGTTTTCTTTTAATGTCTCCTTTCCATCAGGATCATTTTTATTATTGCCAGACATTTCCAACCTTCCTGAGCTGCCCAGGGGTATGAATTTGACACAGGTAGATGTAATAAAGAAGTCATTAAAGGAAAATAAATACAAATCTTAATTTTCCTAACCTTTCCATTTCCTCCCTGTATCTCTGCTATCTCCCATATGTTCCATCACTTCAGGGCTGAGTTTGACAACAACCACAAGACACAAGTTGTCTTTCAAAGAGAAACTCTTTTTGTCTTTTGACCACCCAGCCATAACTGAAAGGATTTTAACTCGTTTTTGAAGCCTCTTCAAATTTCTACGGATCCTTCAGAGAAGCTGTTCTTGAGGAAAGAGACTTTTGAGTCTCCACAGAAATTTTCTCCGAGTTCACAAAGATCACAGATGATTCTTAGATATTAAAACGAGGAAAGTCTACAAACTGACGCTTGCTGGAGAGGCCACTTCCTTTCTAGAAAGGCAAGCTTAGAGAGCACCTTTCCTTCTACTCCAATGCCCATTATCCCAGACCCACATGCAACAGGATATCCTCCCAGGTTCCTCAGGATTGCTCGCAGGATATAGCGGGCAGCCGTTGGAAAAGCTAAGCAGCCCCACCCCCCCTCCAATGACAGTGGGAACTGAGCATGCTCTCTGTCTCGAGCTCAAGAGAGACACGTGCCGCCCGGGGCAAAAGACCGGGAGGGCATTAACTCTTTCCATACCGCGTTCAACTCTGCTTCCCCTCGCTGTGAGCCTTAGGCTGAGCCTTTCCAGAAGCTGCAGGGAAACCACCGGATGCAGAGATCCACACGTGACTCAGAGTTCAACGAGTGGCGGGCTTTTCTTTGGCGGTGGAGGCGTGCATGAAGAGAAGGAAAAGTTCATCAGGTTCGGAGTTGTGAGAAGAGGGGAGTCCGGGGTCCCAGGTTTTCCTGCGGTCCCTGTGCATGCACGAGCCAGGTAGGGCGGAAAGCAAAGCCGCATTGGCCCCCGGAGTGGGGGTGGGCGAGGATCGCCAGAAAGGAGAGAGCCATTTGCCCTCCACTTCGATGGGAAAACCTCTGCAGGGAAGAAGAGAGAGAGAGGTTGGCTTTGCAAGAGAGTTTTGTGCTTCCAAAACAGCCTTGACTCCTGGACAATTTCCTGCAAATTTCTTGGTCCCGTTTCCAGAAGGGGTTTCCCTCGCTTCCCCCTTCTTAGGGCGAGAGAAGCGAGCGATCGGAGTCCCTCCGGCTGACTTTGCATGCAAGGCTGGATCTCCGTGTGCAAGGAGTTGGGTGCAAGGGGTGCAAGGACTGGAGCTCGGTTTCCTTCCTTCTCGCCTTTCACCACTATCTCATGGTGGCTCTGCCGGCAGATAAATAAGATGTTGCAGGACGGAGGTGGGTCCGCGGATGAGGTTCATCATTCACACAATGTATTCGATTAGGCCAGTTTTTTAGTCAAGCTTGCCCGCTGTGAGATTTGGGAGCTGAATCCAGACATCTTCAATTGGCCAAGTTTGAAAAAGACTAGATTAGGCTAAACTTTGGAAATAGGTTTCTAAGAGGTTCCTGATTCAAAACATGTTAAGGAATAGATGGTGTATTTATTCAGGTATTAGTTCTTTATGCATTGGATGACGGTTTATTAATTCTGGTTTCAGGGTTTGGGCCAGAGGTTGATTGGGTTCTGCTGGCTAAAATTTTACTAAAAATTCAAATATTGATTGATTTAATTATCAAATTCACTTGTCTCAATTGCTATTTGTGATCTCAGAAATATATGATTTAGATTCTGCAGAGACTGCAGGCAATAGAAATCAAAAACATTTCTAAATGTATTTATCCAATATTTTGAGTCCTTGACAGAAGCTGATCTAGAAGCGCTTTCCAGAATTTAGAAATACGTTTCTAAATGTACATTAGATTTAGAAATACATTTCTAAATGTATTTATCCAATATTTTGAGTCCTTGACAAGCTGATCTAGAAGCGCTTTCCAGAATTTACTGCAGTAGTCAGTCTTTCTAATAAGATAACCCGTCTTCTTCCAGTCATAAGTGGGTACACTAGAATTTCTTTTTTTGGATTTTTGGGAGGAGGAGGATGCTCAGTATTCAAATTTGTTGCCTTATTGAACACCTATTTTTTTTTCATTTCAGATACGTAAGCTGGAAATCATCTGGTTTGGAGACTGAAATATCCTGAGGGAAGACGACGAAATGGCCTTAGGAGATTTGGCCAGACCTCTTGTGATTAGTAACACCTGGGGAAATGCATGGATACATTTTGGTGCTGGATTAGAGACCAGAGAGGAAATGAACAGACAGCACCCAGCAGATGCCAGAACTGGAAAAGGCCGTCCACCTGCTCGGCCTTGGAGCTGTGGGAAGAATGGAACAAGTCTTGGGCAGAAGAGCCACGAAGAAGAAGCCAGTAGTTCAGAGGTACAATTCTTTCACTTCAGAAAAGTGCAGTTCCAGGAGGGGAGGGGTCTCCGAGATGTTTGCAGTCAGCTTCACCACCTTTGCCATCAATGGCTGCAGCCAGAAAGACACACCAAGGCTCAGATGCTGGACCTGGTGCTCCTGGAGCAGTTCCTGGCTGTCCTTCCCCCAGAGATGGAGAAATGGGTGCGGGAGTGTGGAGCGCAGACCAGTTCCCAGGCGGTGTCCCTGGCCGAAGGCTTCTTGCTGAGCCAGGAGTCTGAGAAGATGCAAGAAGAGTTGCAGGTGTGAGAATGTAATTGTGGCAGTTCTAATTGAATTTGTCAATTTGTCTCTCTGGTAGAATTTTCTGGGATTATGAACTCTTAAGACTTATTCTTCCATTCTTAAAGTATGTATTTGGGGCAATACCTCTATTCTCGCTTTCCAAATTCAGTGATGGACATTTGGATCTGCTAGATTGAGAATGCAATATGATAATTCATTTCCATATCTGTACTCTTCCCTTTATCGTGCCACATCATTTCTAGAACTCTTTGGAAGCTGTGACTATGTATCCCAAGGAGGGGATAGATTCATCCAAACCCTCTCAAGACCTGCATTTAAGGGAGAGCTTCCAGAAAGGTCAAAGTGAAGATGTGATGCCAGGTAAGAGCGGCTCTTTCCATGTGATGTGAGGTTTGGACGTCCAGCCAATTCTTTGCTTATCTTGAGTAGAATCTGTTATCAATCTGTTTCTTGATAACATTCTGCTTCCACCATTTTTTTTGTCTCACAGATAATAGAAAGCTGTCCTCAATATTTTTAGAATCACCTCTTTGTGTTGAAAGAGTGGCTGAAAGAATGGCTGAAAGAGTGGCTGAAACTCTGCCACAGGTAGGAGAAGAAATATTGGAAAGGCCCATGAAACGTGGATGGGTTTCATTTTGTTCTGGAGATTAATGTATAATACTGCTGTTTCTAAGCAGGACAAATTTTAGAGCAGGTCATTGTAAATTCACACTGAAATTAAGCTACCTGTTCTTTCTGGTAAACTTTCTTCACCCTTCTGCTTCAGGCTCAGATTTAGTTGACCAGATGTTGTCTTGACCAGGGATCTTCTTTCTCTGTCCCAGGGTCATTCTCACATACCATTACAAGCTCTCCCAGCATTTGCATGAAGGTGTAGACTGGGGGTAAGGATTGGCTCCTCAGTGAATAAACTAAGCCATTGGCAAAGATGTCAGATGGGTTTCCTATATGTCCTTCTCCCCACCCTAGGAAGAATTGGAGTAGTGGGTTTAAGACCCAACTATTAATTGACCAAGAAAACTATTTTAGTTGGCTTCGCATTCCAAATCCTTCTAACTTGATCAAATATGTTTCAGTTGTGCCGTCAGTCAGAAACTGGGAGATCTCATTTTGAATTCTGCAGAAGATGCCCATTTTGTTCACTGGATCTCTCTCTTTGAATTGGGGAAAGAAAACTGCCAAATTATTCCTGGGATTGTCTGTTAATAGGAAAACTTGTCTCCTTGTTCAGGATGTTTTGTCCTTTGAGGAAGTGGCTGTGTATTTCTCTGAGGAGGAGTGGTCTCAGCTGGATGCTGACCAAAAAGCGCTGTATGGAGAAGTCATGCTAGAGACTTCCAGGAATTTGGCTTCTCTAGGTAAGAATCCCTATCGTAGAGAAGACATGGGGAAGGGGGCTTAGATATGATATTAATTTTTATTTATATCCTGCCTTTATTATTTTTTATAAATAACTGAAAGCAGCAGACATACCAAATACTCCTTCCTCTTCCTATCTTCCCTAAAACAAAACCCTCTGACATGGGCTGGGCTGAGAGAGACTCGCTCCAGGTAAGATCATCAGCCAGACCAGACATGTCAAACACAAGGCCTGTTGGCCAAAACCAGCCCACAATGGGCCCAATTCTGGTTAGTGGAACTGCCCCGGAGGTGGTGAGGCACTGACCCCTGCCAACTCAGCCAGGTGCCCCTGGGGCGCACAAAAGATGTGACGAGTGCGTGGAGGCGACGATGTCCGGCAGCAGCTGCAGCCCGCCAATCCCTTGGCTGCACAGCCCATGCAGCGCAGGTGAATCCTAGCGCTGCAACCACCGGGCCGGTCCTCGAAGCAGCAGGCAGAGGCAGAGGCAGAAGCATGGCATGGGAGGTACGTGATCTGGCCCATGATGGCCCCTTGTCTGGCCCATGGGGCTTCTCCGGAGATGGTGAGGGACTGGTCCCCACTGTCCATAGCCAAGCCCCGCGGGGCGTCCCTTGTGCACACAGGAAGTGGTGAATGCAGGGGGAGGGGCAGGGGTGTCTGGGTGCAACCTGCCACCCCATTGGCCAGTATACTCTGGGGCTGCTCAACCCATGCAGCGAGGTGAGCCCAACCACTGCGACTGCTGAGCTGGCCGTCCATCCAGCAGACGGAGGCAGAAGTGTGGGGGAGAGGAATGCAATCTGGCCCACTGGATACGCTGCATGGCTAACAATCCCACTCAATTCCTCTGTCAGTCTTTGCTTACCCATGGCCACGATGGGGCAGGTAGCCACGTGGCATGCTCGGCAGGCCAGATCACCTGCCTTACCTCTGTGCCTCTGCCTCCACCTGTTGCTGGTGCCGTCGCCTGAAAGCCGAGGCAGGTGGCAGATGGGGATGCTGCCACTCCCTGACCCTTACGGGCTTGGTGCCCTCAGTCCAACCTTGTCCTCCATCTCTTGGGCACAAGACCAGAACATGAGTGACTTCAAGCTGGTCACACCCACCTGTCCCCTCCCCAGGGAAACCACAATGCTGATGTGGCCCTCAGTGGAATAGAGTTTGACACCCCTGATTTAATGGTAATTTAAATAGAATAATATTTTTATCCCTAGGCAAGATGAGTGCAAAAAGAAAGAGCTACTCCGTCGAGTTCAAGAAAGGAATTGTGGAGGATTCTCTGGGCAAGAATCTTACGGCTTTCTGCAAAGAGAAGAAGTTGGATCTCCGAATGGTCCGAAAATGGCGAGCAGAGTACAATAACCTCAGTCAACAGGTGGATGAAGGAAATGCTAAGAAGCGAAGGTGTGGATCAGGTCGGCAACCATTATTTCCTGAACTGGAAGCTATCATCTGCGAATGGATTGCTGACAGGAGAGCAAAGGGTTTAGCTATGCACAGGGCTGATATTCAAGCATTTGCCCTTGCAATGGCACTACCGTTAAAAATACCCCCAGAAGAATTCAAAGCATCAAATCGTTGGCTGGATGGCTTCCTTCAGCGATATAAACTGTCTCTAAGAAGATAAACATCACTGTTTAAGCTGAAAGATACTGATTGTTAAATGACACTTGCATTCAAGTTCTTTGTTGATGGAATCAACTTTTCTAATTACTGTGTTTCCCCGAAAATATGACCTATCCCGAAAATAAGCCTAGACTGATTTTTTGGGGATGGGCCTAACATAAGCCCTATGCCCAAAATAAGTCCTGGTGAAGGGGGTGGGCATGGCCAGCACACAAGGCAGCCCTTCCCCAGTCACCTCATAGAGGCTTGGCCCCTTAATCTCAACCTGCGGATCAGCTGAGCCAGCGAGGGCTGGAAGCTGCCTCTCATTCTGTCTCTCGGTGCCTGGAGGTGTTTCTGGCACACTCTTGACAGCTCCACCCCTGCCCGCGATGGCAGGCAACCTCACAGCTGAGGACCCTCTCTTCTGCAATTCACCTTGTGGCTCTGGAGCAGATGGTGACCATGGTGTGCGCTCCGCCAGGCCTGGAGCTCAGGTCTTGCTCAGACTGCTGCTACGAGGCAGAAAGCCATATGGTGCATAGAAATTGGCTCCCCTCCCCCTGCCTCTGCCCATCTGCTAGGAGTGCTGTACCTGCTGCTGTTGGCCTCGCAGGGGGTCTTTGCCCTTCTGGTAGCCCTGCTGTCAGCAGCCCTGCTGGGCTGCTCCTGCGTGGCGTAGGGCAACTTGGCAGAGATCCCATTGAGGCCTCCCACTGCAATGCTCTGCTGCACCTTTGGAGCAAACCTTCGCCTTCCCTGCGCAGGATTGCAAGGCTGAAGGCTTCGGAGGGAGCATTTTTGGGATGTGCGTCTGTGCAAGGCTCCCTAAGGATAGGATGATCGGCAGGGAAATGGGGCAGGGGGATTTTTTTGCTAATCGGAGCAAGATGAAGCCTCCAGCCTTGCAATCCTGTGCAGGAGTGCGATCAAACTTCTAACCCCAATGGACCCAGTGGGCATGAGCTACCCCAACTCAGAAAGGGAAAGGAGATGATGGGGGGCTGTGGGGAGTTCTGGGAGTTGAAATCCACAAATCTTAAAATGGCCAAGCGGCTGCCCCTGCTGCTGCTGGCCTCTTTGCCATCCTTTGCTCCTGCCTGGCTGTGTTGAATAGTCCCAGATCGAAAACCACCTGAGTGCTGCCATGCTGCCAGGGCCCCTTTGCGAGCGGCAGCTCTTGGAGCCAAGCCGCCTTGTCCGCTGCTGCCTTTGGACTGCTGAGCTCCAGCCTGCATGCCTATTTGGTGCTGCAGACGCTGGGCTTACATTTATGCTGAGCCCGATGCTCTTCGAACCCTGGCAGGTGCTGCAGCTGTCTTGCCATGTGTGTAACGCAGGCGTGGGGCTGCCCCTGGTCGCCTTGCTCTACCGACTGCAGGTTGGTGCTGGAATAACCCATTTGTTGAAGAGATGAAAGGGCTGGAATATTGTAGCCATCCATGCAGTCCTGTTTGCTGTTGTCCTACCTACAAAGAGGCATGTTTCTTTGTAGCCAGTGAGCTGTATGAAATCTTTTTCCATGATCTATTCTATGGTCTCTTATCAGTTGGGATAAGGTAAGCATCCAGAGCATAATAAATTGGCAGGCCATCAATTTCACAACTTGGCCATCTCACTGAGGAAGGGGCACCAACATACATCCTTCTGGTTAAGAACATGTCATACTAACTCTTTTCGGCCTCCCTCAGGCAGACAATTCACATCTTCTGCTAGCTAAAGGTTTCCTTTATCCAAAAGGGGTAAGGTGGGAGTTGGTGAAGTTAGAACTTCTATACTGATGTATCAGGACCATCCTCTTAGAAATATTCAGCCTTTTGCTTTGGATATCCTCCAAAAGGACTTTTATTACTACCAGTAAGAATGATGGAAATGCAAAGGCAGTGAGGGTGAGCAGTAGCCAGGCCTTTTCCTTAGGTTACAAGATAGAAAACCTTCGATCATACTTTCCCCCTTTAGCTCAGCTGCAGGAAACTAGCTTTAGAGAAGCGGAAGGCAGCTCCCAGGTTCTCTCACACAAGCCCTTTTAAGAGGAGCTGAAGATTTGATAAGCTCAGCAAGATGAGAAAAGGAATGGCTGTTTTAAAACCTTATTGTGGTGGCCTAGGTGGGGTTGGTAGCAATCCATTGTCTCCCGCGGAGGGGGGCGGGGCCCAGGCGGGCTCTGGGGTCTGATCCACCAGAGGAGCCTTGCGGGTCTGTTTCCAGCCTCCAGACCCCAGGGAGGCCGTTTTTGCCCTCCCGGAGGCTCAAAGAAAGCCTCTAGACCCCACAGAGGGTGAAAAACACCACCCCTGGCTGTGGCTCAGGGAAGGCAAAAAATGAGCACGTTTCCAGCCTCCAGGGAGTCTCCGGGGAAGCCTTTTTCGCTCTCCTGGAGGCCCGAAGAAAGCCTCCAGAGGCCGGGGAGAGCCAAAAACGCGCCTCCCACAAGTTCAGGAGGACTGCAAATGGGTTCGTTTGCAGCCTCCGGACCCCAGGGAGGGTAAAAAATGACCCCCCTGGTGCAGGAGGCCAATTAGGCCACTTCCACTATGTCCACCCCCACCCAGCAACAGGGCAGCATTGCTGAAACGTTTGAAGCCCACCCCTGCTTGCAGACCACTAATATGAATCCAGCACACCACTCGCTGATGCGCCTGAACTCCCAGTGATGGGATGGGGTCCTTCAGGCACTTAGCTTGGTTGCCTGTTTCGGCCACTCAAAGAGCCATTTGGACCCATTTCCCACAGAAAATAAAACACTGGGATCTCTCATATCTCTCTTCCTCTCTCTCTCTCATCTTTCTCTGTATCTCTCTCTTTCTCTTATGTATCTCTGTCTCACTCCCTCTCTCTTTCTCTCTCTCTCTCTCTCTCTCTCATTCTGATTCTCCAGCGCTCTTTGGGTCTCGCTGGTGTATCTTCAACCTTTGTTGGTGCTGGACACACCTTGGTCACTTGGGGAGACGCATAACCTGCTCTCCACCCTGAGACAGTCACCTGGCCTGGCTGCAGTTGATGCTCCACATGGTAATGGGCTCCAGGAGGAGGAGGGGACATTATCTCCCCTGTTGTGAAGGACGCTAAATTTAAGTGTGCTGCACAAGGCGCTGCAAGAGCAGCAAGCAGGCCATGGAGGCAGCAAGAGCAGTGGCATCAGCCGCAGCCAGGCCAGCCATTGTCTCGGGGTGGAGAGGAAGTCATGCATCTCCCAGTCATGCAGCAACAAAAAGGGCTGGAAGAAACACCCACAAGACCAGCAAGAGATGAAGCTTCGCTCCTGCTCTGGCATATGGAGTGAATCTCCATCCCCCGCCCTTACCTTCTCAGGCCAGTGAAGGAGTGACTGGGAGGGGAGGGCGAGGGGTGGGGCCAGCCAATGGTGGGGTCATCCGACCAGCAGCCACAGCAGGGGGACGAAAGAGCCGCAGGTTGCTGACACCCATTGCTTCATCTTGCCTGCACTGCCACCCCCCCTCTTGCCGCAGCAGCACCATTACCTCATTCTGGCCGGCAAGAACTGCGCTACTCCTTGCACGTTGCACCATCTGCAAAGTTGCACATTGCATGTACCACTGTCTATGGCAGAGATTTACAGCCCCACCACGAGCTGCCTGGCTGGTCCCATATTCTAGAGCTCTAGTCACAGGAGTGGCCTATTGGTCATTCTGGAGCAGCTCCTCCAGCTGGGTGCACTGTGGACCACCAAATTTTTCTCGCAGACCACCAGTGTTATAGATGATTCCTGTTTCTTCTTTGGGGTTTTTTCAGAAACCACAACAGACAGCAGTGGTCCCTTAATTGGTTCCAAGAGATGCCACAAATACTTAAAAGGATGATTCTCAAACACACATGACTTAACATGTGACCCTTTCTTTCAGCCAGAAGAACTTTTTCGGTCCCTTTTCCTATGTCAGTGACGTTCTGAGCAAGGCCAACTTCCTGTCCACCTTCTGTGGTCGTCTCCCTCTTTTTATAGGGACCAGAAAAAAAAATACATGTAGCCTTCTACGTATGACCAGAATTGAGCACAAAATTTCCCATGCTTGATGAGAAAGTTGTTAAGTGAATTTTGCCCATTTCCAGTTGTTAAGCAAATCACTGCAGTTGTTAAATTAGTAAGATGGTCGTTCAGTGAATCTGGCTTCTCCATTGATTTTGTTTGTCAGAAGATCATAAAAGGTTTTCACTTCCTCCTGAAGTTGTGAATTGTCAAACCCTGAAAATTTTAAAGAAGAGATTGGACAACCATTTGTCTGAAATGGTATAGGGCTTCCTGTCTGAGTAGGGGGTTGTACTAGAAGACCTCCAAGGTCCCTTCCAGCTCTGTTATTCTATTCTACTCTACAATGAGAGAAACCAAGGAATAATTGTTTTTGGGGAAAGGGTGGTTGTTTCAGACCCTGGTGAGCCCCCAGCACAAGTTCCTATGAGTTGCATTAACCTTGCCTGAAAGGGACACCACCCCAGATCAGTTGGGTGTCTCCATCCTCTTTGCATTTCTGAAAGGGAAAACTCATGCTGCAGGTAACCCACTATTTAGTTGGAAAAAACACTGTCAAAAACCAGAGCCCTCAGAGGAAGAGCTTGCTGCATCCCACCCCTTTCATCCTGGAATCATCAAGCAGGCCATGCCTGGGTCAGCTCACACCACCGTCCTTCTGGTTAATAGCCAGACATGTGCCACAGAGACCCAACACAGGCCTCCCCCTAAGCTCCTTCAGCTTGAACATCCATAGCTGGGGCTGGCTAGACAGCAATATGATACACTAGTCAGAAGACCCAGGGGACTTCCGGTTGCAATTCTGGTGACGTCGGGAGCAAGGAGCGCGAGCTCCGTGGCCCTGTTCCAAGCTTTCCCTGTTGGAGGGCTCCAAAAGGGGCCATAGCCACCCTGTAGGGGTGGTGAAGAGGGGTGCCTTGCAGGTTGAGGAGGGCCACATCTCTCCTCTCTGACTTGGAAAATCCCCCTCATCTGAAGAGGAGGAACAACGGCAGCCAGAATGACTGCCATAAAGCTGGAGGCAATCAGAACACCTAAGACTGTGCAGGAGCGAGGGAAGCAGTGAACAGAGACTGTGTTGTTGGGTGAGACAATTCTACTGTTTTTATAAACTGCCCCAAGAAAGAAAAAAAATTCTAGAGAAGAGGCTCTAAAAATATAATTGATTAAGCTGCGAAAGAAATGTTTTTAAAGAGACTTATGTTGGAAAGTATGTTGAGAGTGCCATCTACTGACTCCTGGAAATTTAGAAAGGAGAATGGATGTGGCTTTTAATTGTTTATTGCCTATTTATGGCTTTATGCTCACCAGAGCTGGAAATAAGAAAAACATTATATAAAAGAGATTTTGGAAAGCTAGAATAGACTAAAATAATAGAGCAGTCTTAAAGAACTTGGAAAATATTTTGGATTCTTAGAGTATTGAGAAAATATTGGAATTGGCCCATTTAAATAATTGATGTTTTGTAAGAAATAGAGACTGAGTGAAATAAATACCTACTGGGAAAAAAGCAGTATGGAAACTTGAGAGCAGAGCTCCATTTA
>JANHFL010000999.1:3533-14521 GCA_032468155.1 Oxyrhabdium leporinum
GTGGGATTTGAACCGCTAGATTGAATCAGCAGAAGTGGCCTGCAGTTCAACACTCTAACCACTGCGCCACCTAGGGACAGAACATGTAGCTGAGATTATTAAATCTAATCCCAACACTTTTGGTTGTAAACAGAGTTTGAGTTCCATCTCTATAGGTAACAGACCTTTCACATTGACAGTAGCAAATTTAATGTGACCTGTCTCATAAGTTACTTACTTACTATATGTACTTTGGGAGCAAAAGACCTTGCTATACAAATAGGTATAGTCATAGCAATAGTAACAATAACATTAACAATAGTCTTAATTTTTATTTAGTGAAATGATATTTAATGACTCAAGAATTATTTCTCAATTTCTGGCTTGGAATTCTGATGACTTCTGTGAGCACACTTTTGTCACTTCAAATCAATGAAGAAAAAGAAATATATCCCAATTTTATTTGCCAGAATATTTCCATTTCATATTTCCCCTTTTATTTTAAAGATGATAGCTAAAAACATGGTATTCTAGGCAGGTTCTTAAAATTGTTTGCTCTACAGAAATCTACTTTATATTCTTGTCATATTCTGTTGATACTCAAGGTCAAATTGTTAATCCAGGCACAGGGACTATCAAGGCAACATCTTTATGCTAAAGATGCAGAGTGTTTTATTTGATGTTTTAGGAAATAAATAGGTATGTTATGCATTTAACTTATGTCTCAAATAGAGCCATGGTATTGCTATTTTTAAATAATCAGAACAATTGAAAATGGTCATGAAGGAAGCCGGCTGCTTACATGCTTCAGAAACTAAGCATGAAATTGTTTGTCTATTATGAACAGAGGCCAGAGTGAGAGCAGTTTAAGGATGTTTTATCAACTTCCTTTAGGGCAAAGTTTATTTGACAACTGAATAATAAAAAAATTAGAACTCCACTCTTAGTACAAGAGCTGTTTATGGCTTCTCCAGGCAAACGGCTACATCTCATTACCTTACTGGTGAATTTTTATTGTACAGGATATGTGCTTCATGTCTAGCATGTATTTACAATCTCTGAGCAGCTTTTTTTTCACCACAGGGAAAATCAAGGAAATTGCCACATATAAAATGTTAATTATTATAATTTATATAACCAGGAAGACAGGAAGAAAAGGAAAAATCCAATGCATTGCATTAGGGAAATTATTTTATAAGGAAAAGGAAAGAAGAAAGGAAAAGGAAAAGGACAGGGAAAAGGAGGCTCAAGGAAAGCCTCTGGACCCAGGGTAGGTGAAAAAAGGCCTCCCGGAAGTTTGGGAAAGCCAGAAATGGGCCCATTTTCGGCTTCCAGAGACCCTCCGGAGCCTGTGGAGACCATTTTCGCTCTCCCGGAGGCTCGAGGAAGGCTTCCGGAGCCCGGAGAGGGCAAAAACACCCCTCCCCACCATGGTGCAAGAGGCCAACTAGGCCACGCTTACCACGGTTGCTAAAATTTTTGAAGCCCACCCCTGCCCAGTATTCCTCAATATCTTCATAAACAATTTAGATGAGGGAGTAGAAGGGGAACTCATGAAATCTGCAGACAACCCCAAACTGGCAGGAGTAGCCAACTCCCCAGAGGATAGGCTCAAGATCCAGATGGATCTCAATAGACTTCAATACTGTGCCCTATCCAACAAAATGAAATTCAATGTAGAGGAAAGTAAGGTTTTACACTTAGGCAAAAAAACCCCAAATGTACAGGTACAGATTAGGTGAAACTTGGCTCAATAGCAATAACTGCAAGAGGGATCTTGGAGTCCTAGTGGACAATCACTTAAATATAATCCAGCAGTGAACTGCAGCCACCAAAAAAGTCAATGGAATCCTAGGCTGCAGTAACAGAGAGATAAGATCAAGATCACATGAAATCTTAGTACCACTTTATAAGGCCCTGGTAAAAGCACACTTGGAATACTGCATCCAGTCACTACACTACACTATAAAGAGATGTTGAGACTCTGGAAAGAATGCAGAGAAGAGCAATAACGTGATATAGGGGACTGGAAGCTAAAACGTAAGAAGAACAGTTGCAGGAATTGGGTATGTCTAGTCTAGTGAAAAGAAGAACATGACAGCAGTTCTCCAATGTTTGAGGGCTGCCACAAAGAAAAGGGAGTCAACCTGTTCTCCAAAGCACCTGAAGGCAAGACAAGAAGCAGTGGTTGGAAACTAACCAAGGAAAAAACCAACCTAGAACTAAGGAAAATTTCCTGATAGTGAGAACAATAAATCAGTGGAATGGCTTGCTGCACTAGTTGTAGGTGCTTCATCACTGGAGGCTTTTAAAAAGAGACATTTCAGCCATTTGCCTGAAATGTACAGAGACAGGGGAAAGGGAAGGGAGAAGGGAGAAGGGAGAAGGGGGAGGGGGAAGGTGGAAGGGGGAAAGGAAAGGAAAGGAAATAATTTATACCTATGGAGGGAGAAAGAAAAAGAGAGAGAGAGAGAGAGAGGTTATTTGTTGGCCTGTGTATCTGTTAGATAAGTATGGATGATCTGATTTTCAGTTGATATTTTTCTTCCCTGTGAATAAAAATATGAAGTCACACTTCATGACCAGGCAAGGATCAGAAGAAACAATTTTATAATTAGGATATCTAGCAGAAAATATCATATCAAGTTATTGAAGCTTCATGTAATGCTCCTTTAATAGTTTGTTTCTCACAGTGCCTTATCTTCTGACATTCTGAAGTTGCTTGTGCAGTTACAGCATACAAAATATTAACAAGGATATGAATGTTGCATCAAGTAGGGAGAGGAAACCTCTTCAGAATAACAGAATAACAGAATTGAAAGGGACCTTGGAGATCATCTATACCAACCCCCTGCTCAAACAAAAACCCTGTGCCACTTCAGACAAATATTTCTCCAATCTCTTCAGAAAATGGATTCCAAATATCATTTAAAAAAAACAAAGGACAATTGATATTGATTGTTCAGATCTGTTGGGATAGCATCCTCTTTGTCCCTTGCAATAATAAATAATTCTGGAGAAAATATCCCCATTGGATTGTAACTATTGCTTAAAAAAAGTGAGAAGGAAGCATCATTATACCTTTTCCACCCTCACCCATAAACAAACTTTCTGAACTCCCACGTACTAGATCACTTCCTACTTACAAGTTGCACTCTGTTCCAGTATATTTAAATGTTCCAGCATTTTGACCCATTTACACATTGTATCTATCCTGATTTGCTTCATCATAGTTAATTTAATGAACAATAGTTGGTTGGGCTTATATACACTAAACTACAAACCACAATTTTAAAATGCCAATAGCTAGGTTCACAAAACACACTGCAGAAAAGGCCACCTTTACATCTTCCCCTGAAAGTCATTTTTATGGAATAGTGGTGTGTATTTTAAGTAACAACTTAAGATCACGTACTTCCCTTAAATAATTTAGCTATTAAAAGGAACAAAAAGAAAAAGAATGAAAGTGAATAACATTGATTTTAGCATACAATACCTAAGAAATTTATGCATATTAGGCAGAACTGTACTTTCTCTGCCTAACAGTAGAATTGGCCCTTGATCTCAGCCTAAGGCAAAAATCCTTTTATTCCTCGTGCACTGCAAAATAGAATATTCAGATTTTGTCCTTGAAAATCAAGTTTGCTTACCAAAGTTTTAATCCAACATTATACAGAGTAAAAACTCCTGGAAGAGTATATGATATGGATTACCTTAAGAACTACACAGTTTTTCAGGAAGTGGAATAATTGAGCTTCCTCTAGTATAGTATAATTTCTAGTATAATTTCTTAAAACATTCACAGCTTCTCCAAACAACTTTGTAACTTACAGCTAAAACACAAACTATACTAGGATTCAAAAAGAGTGTCAAACATAATATTAGCTTAACAGGTGTCACAGTTTGCATCACATAAAATAAAGAAAAGTAAAGAAAAATCTTGAAATAAGGGATAGAAAAATCTTGGGATAGAAAGTCACAGAAAACTGAGAAGAAAACCCATTTTGCACAGCATTACATAACTTTTTAAAGCAGGTGTCACTTTGCTTCTTATAAACAGCATTCTGCTTTTAACTTGCTCTGGCTTGACCTAAATTCTTAGATGTGGAAGAAAAGTCACTTTGAAAAGCAGTTTATCCTTTTACATTCCTGCAATGAGCTGACAATGGGTTACTTTCTTGGCCGCAAGTGGAAAAGGAGCTCTCCATTGGCTGCTCCTTATGCTCTGATCACTGATCCAGAGGGAACCATCCTGTTCTCCCCACCCCAGCCAGCTTCTCTAGCTATAGGTCCTTTCCAGAAATCTGCATCATCACTGCCCACCACCCTGAAGTGGCTAGTCTGGCAACATCTGAGAAAACATTTGGCCACAGCATCAGCCAGTCCAGGAGGTTAGAGGGGACCTAGCATTTCTTCCACCCTTGAGCAAGCCATTCTCTTTGAGCCCAAAGCTATGCAGGCTAAACCTTAATGTGGTGTCAGAATATCCATCTCACAGAAGACTCATAAATTTGGTCTTCCACAATACCACCATTCACACAAATCAGAAAAAAACTGCACAACAGAGGGGTCTGGTCTCTGGCAGCTACTGGTAGAACCAAAAAGGCCAATGGGTGAAGAGGAGTGGGGAGTCCTACAGCATGCCAATCAGAGTCCAGGAACTCTTTCATCTAGCCAGGATGGACTATATCTACGGGATTTTGTTTCTTGGTTTCCCATGGAAAACATTATTTTCTGTCCAATCATCTTGATCCAGTTTCAGCCTGCTTAGAGCCAGAACACAGGGACCATTTAAATGAGGCCTATTATTTTTTCCCATTCAAAACATTATAATGCAGATTTGCTTCCCAGTAAAGATGTCTCTGGAGGTACATCTTCTGTACATGTCAATGGTTAGCTTTTTTTTCTCATAGTGAAAACCTATATTCAAAAATATTATTTTATTTATTAGATATTTATTGTTTTATGAGTTACTCAAGGCGGCAAACATTCCTAATAGTCCTTCCTTCTATTTTCCCCATAAGAACAAACCTGTGAGTTGAGTTGGACTGAGATTGTTGCATGGAGAATATAAAACTGGATTTCTGTTAGTTCATCATGTTTGGTTTTAGCTTATTATGACATATAAACCAGATTGTTTGGACTGCTCAGAAAATCATGACTAAAACTACTCAGGCCTTAAAATGCGTGAATTTATCCAGTCTAACATAGCAAACCTTGATTAAGCCACCAAGAATCTTTTTGATTCCGGTGGCATAGAAATATGTTTAACAAATAAATGAATTAATTGAGAACATTGTGTTTACACAAAACAAAGGCACAAACTATCCAATTACATTTTAGCCAGTATATTCTGTAAACTAGTAGTGTGGTTAGTTTGGGTTTAGTGTGCTGTGCAATCCGAGAATCCCAAGAAGCTGGGATTCCACACCAGTTACACTGAATAAGATATAATACATTCATATAGTATGCCCATATCAAATCCACAAACGGCATTTTAGTTTGGTATGAAGTGTAAACTCAGGCATCTTTGCCTTTTTCTTTCTATTTCGAACACAAACATCCATATACTTCTCTGCAATGCTGCTCCTCCATTACTTATTATAATAGAAAAGCAACAATCCTGAGAAGAATTATCATCCTCAGAAGAAATTATCTCTTGTCTAGGCCAGTTCCTTCAGATTGTTACTTCTCTGCTTCCATTAACAGCAGTTGTCAAGAAGATGACCAGAGTCAATCCCCACTTTCCCTGTCATCTCACTCAAGATCTGTATTTCCAGGATGCCATTAGTATTGGTAAAGGAGGCATCCATTCCATGTTGTCCAGTAGCTTAGCACTAGGAAAAGTGGGTGGACTTCCTAGAACTTCATGGACCACAGAGCAGGTAAGGGAACCATCTGGTACTCAAGCTGCTGGTTGCCTACCTGTGCTCCAAAGAAGAGCAAATCACTGTACTTTTTCTTAACCCAGTGCTAGGATACATTCAGTGTTCACTAATGTCTAGCAGGTTTTCTGGAAATTAAATAGTGTATTACTAGCAAAAGGAATCCACTCTAGTGGCAAGAGAATGAGGCAAATGGTAGCTGAAAACTTAATGTATGCTGTTTGTTCTGGAAATCAATGCTGCATTTGTATATTTTTACTACCCATTACCCTCTTCTGCACTGCCAGTTTGGTACAATTAGCAAGAAATTTAATTTCATGCTGTTTTACTGCACATTACTGCAATCTAAAGAGGCAGTAAAGAGAAGCTGAGCTGTTCCTATGAACAATAATGTTTCAAAAGGGCTGGTGGGAAAAGACTAAATATGTTTTTGTTTGAAAGACAGGGCTCAGACAGCCCTTATTCTCTGCAACTCTGGGACAGTTCTCACAGGAAGTATTTTGTTTGCTTTTTCATTTATGTTTGCATATTTAATAGGTATTTGTTATATGCAAATGGATTTGTTTGTGCATGTGTATGTCAGAGAGTTGGCAGGGCAGGATAAAGCAATACACTGAGGAAAAGCAGTATATAAGTCTAGCACATCAATAAATTATTTAGCCAAAAAGATTTTAGACAAGCATTTTTATAACAGCGGTCCCCAATGTTTCCAGCTCTGCAGACTGGCACTGGCAATTGGGGAGTAGAGGGGATGGTTTTGCATGTGTGCCGCTTGCACTAATGCAGCTTCACATGCTCGCATACTGCTTGCACGGCCCAGTTCCCAACAGGCTGTGGCCTGGCACAAGACTGCGGACCAGGGCTTAGGGATCCTTGTTTTATATAAACTGTCCTATGGGTTAATTTACAGATCAGCATGTCTTGTGAACCTAAGAACAGGAAAACTGAGTAAATGATAGCTAAGGCAATAACTGGTGTATATGCTGTGGGCAGGATAGTTGTCATAGGATTTTCTGCCTCAGATCACCAAGCAAAGTATTGGTCTTTGATGCCAGGTCATCAACAGCAGAAGTAATGTATGTTTCTCTGCCTCAGGCTATAAAATGTCAGACCAGTTCTTCATACGAAAATGAGCACAAGGCTGGGGAAGGAAGAGGGCAAGCTTCTTCTTTTTTTCCTATTTTTCCAACCATGGCTCTCTGTTGATTACTACAGCATAAAAGCATTTAATGCAGCAGAGCACAAATGAGAAAAAATAAGGGTGCTTCCCCATATGCTCTTCTTCCTGTGAAGAGTAAACATCTAGTTTTGTTTTATGCACACAACACAATGAAACACCTGTTGTGTTCATCTAACATGTCAAGCCAAAACAAACTACATTACAGTTCAACGGGATGATCTGGTTCAGATACCATTCTAAAATGTAATTGGTTGTTAGCTTTTGACTTAGTCTCTGTCTTTATGTGTTATGCTCATATCATGTATTAGAGCAGGGCAGAGCAGTGGATGTAATCCACAAGGGGTCACGGCCCCTTCAGTCTGACTTTTCTATATGCTTTCACAAGTAGAATGTGAATTGAAATTTGGATAATCACAACTACTGTGCTCAGTTCACAATGTTTACTATTAAAATCAAGTACTTTTTAAAAAGTCATTCCTTATTTTTATTTTTTTAAGCCAAAAGTTAGCTAGAAACAGTAGAGAGTTCAATTATGTGTCCTCATTACATGTCATTAACTCTACGAAATGGAAATACGTATATACATTGTGAAAACATTTTCATTAGTAAAAAACTACTTTATAGCTTCTGATACTAATGTGATGGTTCCTTCCTATGCTCTTTGTGCATTATTCTGGGTTGGCTGCTAAATAAGAGAAGCATTGGAATATGAAAATGTTAAACCATTAATCAAATTATAGGCGGAACGCATGTCCTGGAAATTCTGCAACTGCAATCCCAATGCAACTAAGGGGGATCAGGTCAGAGAAAGCTGTATAACGTATATCCAGTTATGAGTGATTGCTCTATATTAAAAAAATCCCTTGCTGCTTCTGTTAAATCGTTAGCTTAATTACCTATAGAAAAGTTTTGTTTCTTAAGTATAATATCAAACTTCTTGGAGACCCATGTTTCCTTGGGACCCTGAATTTGTCTAGGACAAATTGAGATTGGTTTTGAATATAGTTTACCTATGTCCCATAATGGAAGGAAATATTTTACTGCTTGTTTTTAAAGCCACAGCTTCTAGTGCATCTCTTCCATAGTAAGTGAAAAGCAGTTGACAAATTTCCTTCTCTTAAAATGTACAATTTGAAATTAGGAAGGATAAAGTATTTTACAATATGCTGATTTTGGTGAAAGATAGCTACTTTCCAGAAAGGCACAAATTCCATGAGAACTAGAGAAATAGTCCAGTATAGCAAACTAATTGCAAGAAACGTTTCCTTTATCCAGAGCATCAGCTTTCTGGTAGCAATGGAAAGTTCTTTCTGCTTATGAGCTGCTGGGCAGCATGGTAGACTTCTAAATTATTTTAGCCTGCAGCTGGTTGATAAGGTGGTGCTCCAACTTAATTCTGCCAATTAGGGAGAAAAGGTCCGGAATGCAAGGTAAGAGAAAGCCCACTGAGGCAGAAAAGAGCAATGTTCTGGTTGTTCCTCATGTCAAAAACAATGTCAGACATCTTTATGTAGCTATCCTTGATATGTCCAGACCAATTTTGTTCTGCTCAAGAAATTTCTGGCTATTTACCTTGAAGTCCTACATGTACTCCAAAGTGCATGAACGCATCTTCCTCATGACCCTAGCTCAATAACAGAAGCAGTGTCTGATTTTTCTAAATTATTGTCCTCTAAATTATTCAGAGTGGTGGGTAGCTGACTGAAAAGAAAAGAGCCATGTGACAAAGCCTGACTCATATGACTGAGACATTCAGTGTGCTTAGAACCAAGTGGGAACTGCTTACTTGCAAAATGTTTCCAATGCAGATAGTAGCATGTCTAAAGTAACTATCCCTCTTGAGATATGTTGGGACTGTTACTTTCAAGAAGTGTCCAAATTTGCAAAAGTATTGTCAGCTGCATAATTGCATTTGCAAAATAAAAATTAAAACAGAAACAATACAAAAAAATGCATGTCTTCCGATCTAATTTTAAGATTGGGTTTCTGTGAGGCAGAAAGATCTCTGCTACTGCCAGCATAAATACTTGGATCTTAGTTAATACCATACATTCTTCACGTTTTACCCCTCACACCATCCTTTCAAAGTAGGACTATTCTAAATATGCAAGGGTTATGATTCCCTGAATTCTCAATTCAGCTTCAGCTTCATGTTATCATCATAATAATTATTTTAATACTATTACCGAAGGAAATAAGCATTTTAATTCAAATGTAGTGATGTCCTTCTCTTGCAAATGTCCTCTTCTCCTGAAGATAACTTGCATTCCTTGCTCAACTTGGGTCAAGAATAGAGATGCCTCCTAAAATATTAAAGGGTATCACATCTTGTACTCCAGTTCCCATCACATCCAGTCAGCAGGATTGTAGGAAATAACATGATTTCTACACCAAGACAACTAAAATGTATCAGATTGGAGAAACCTATACTTATGTACAATGTTTTTGGGAAAAATATCTTAATAAAGAAAATAAGACTCTCACTTAATTATTTACTATGTGCTGCCTTTTCTTCCAATGACAGGGAGACAAAATGAAGTTACCCTTCTGTTTCTAGCTGACCTGAATATTTTAATTAGTGAAACACTTTAGAAGCTGAAATTAATCTGCAATACCGAACTATACATCTGTTGGGAGATATAAGTGGTACTCATAAGCAAACACTTTTGATAAGCAGAAAATAGGAATCAAGGAAATTCCAGCATTCAGAATTAAACTAATCTTCCAACAACTCCCTGTAGACACGCAGATATGTTCAAGCATAAAAAAGATATTTTTAAAAATAACAGTTACCTTCTCATATATCAAATGGTCACCCATGTCTTGGCCTCATCTTTTACATACATCCTAGTTCTTAACCTAACATAGCAAAGATATATTCTTTTGGGGTAACTAACATGATGTAGAGCGCAGAAAAGGAGTAAGAAGTAGTGAAACCAAAAAAATAAGGTTTGAGATCAGTTTCTCAAACTGACTATTTTCTAGTCTGCAACAGTACTTGGGAAGGAAAGGTTCATGAAGTGGAGATCTTCCCTAGGGCTCTAAGACAGTGGACACATTGGCATCAGGACTCTATTGAAGCTGTGATTTGTTGGCTTGTTGTATGATAGCATGCTGTAATGATCTTCATTTTCTTAATTTTTGTTCAACTAGAGACTTTGATCTCCAATGTTGTGGCTCTCAAGCTGGTAGGTTGGTCCCGATATAGCATTGATGGTGATTTAACTCCGAGATCCTTGGTTTACAGTTACACCAACTCCATTTACTATAACTCTCCACATTACTGTTCTTGCAAACCAATTTTGTAGAGCAATCATGCAAATGAGTGTGGTATGTAGGATTTTCTCACTAGCCTCTTTGTTTTGTAAATCGTATTAACCCCATTATTGGGCTTATGTTATTTTCTCCAATGTCCAAATCAGGAGAAATTGTGCCACGTACTTTCCATCTCCAAACAAGTTAATAAAACCGTTATGTATTCAGGATGATTAAAAACAACAGTCTGAGGGAAACTGTTGCGGCCTCTTCTCTAGCAGTGTAATTTTAAGTAAACCACATATTTTAATACTCTGCCTCCTGGAATTCAGATTCCTCCCTTTTTATTCAAAAGCTGAACTGGAATCAATAACAAACTAGATTTCTAATTCTACCAGTGCCTGAACACTTTCCTTGCTGTTCAGCATACAAAACGCTTAACAAAGCTTTTCCAGCTGTCTTGCTGGATACCCTCTGCACTGGATGATTTGATGGGCAGGTTTCTGACTGTTCATCTATCTTGCTGGTGCATTACTTGACTTTTCCCCTGCCTGGCTGAGAAGGTAGAGTATGTGATCTGAAAATGAAATAAACTGAAAATGTCTAAAGCTCTTTGAAAATGGAAGGAAGGAAGGAAGGAAGGAAGGAAGGAAGGAAGGAAGGAAGGAAGGAAGGAAGGAAGGAAGGAA
>JANHFL010000999.1:24687-52522 GCA_032468155.1 Oxyrhabdium leporinum
CCAGGCTTATTTTTGGGGTAGGGGTAATATTAGGCCCACCCCTCAAAAATTAGGATTGGGCTTATTATTGGGGTGGGCCGTGTTTTCGGAGAAACAGGGTATTTTTTTTGATATGTAACAAAAATATTCGAATATTTAAAATATACTTCTAATTAGCAATGCTCTCAGGATAATAATAACATGTTTGAAAAGACATATATATTAGGATGTTTTAATCCCTAATTTTTAGGAATGAATTAATGAGAAAAGGTATATATTAGTATACAGAAAAGCAATAAGGTTAAAAAAAGTAGCAGGTTTATTTGTAGTAGAAAATGAGACAATGCCTAATAAATGATAGACTGGAAGAGTGGAGATTTTTGAGAGGAACTCTCTCTTGTCCACTAACAACTGTAATTAGAGAAGTATTTTAAAACTTTTCCCTCATCCATAGCTGTAATTTGTTAGCCACTATGCTTCATAGCACAATAGCAGCTACTTGCTGGTCAACATATGGGCAGAAGTTCATGAATTAAATTTCAGTGACCCAAATATTCTCATCATACAAGCCTAACTATAGTCTATGCGGAAACTCATGTTAGTGGATAATAGCCATTTTGTAGACATCTGCTCTGAACATTTGGCAGGTCAATTTGAATGACTCTCTAACCACCATTTTTTTTCTATTGAGAAATACTTTTTTTTTACTTTTTACAAAAAACAATCGTATAAAGCACATCTTTCTTGGCTAACAGACAACTCATTCTAAATTCTGTATTACTGTATCAGATTTCTTTGCATGGGCAAACAGAGAGCTGTGTTATTGGGTAAACATTTAAACAAAAGAGGGAGGGGGAATAAATGAAAGACAGTTACAGATTTGATCCTAGTGTTCTGTCTGACGACTTCTCTTGAGACATTTGAATGCATGCCAATGCATGGGAAAATAGAGAAAACATTCATTTGCCAAGAGAGAGCAAATATTGCTATTGATGGAAATGACCTTTAAAAGCCTGCTCTCTATCAGTATAGCTAATTAAAAGGAACTATATCCACTAAACTCACAGGCTCTCATTTCTTGTTTGCTCTATACTTTTCTAGTTTAGAACAAGAATTCATTCCAGTCTTCGTGGCAGACTCCTTGGTTTATTTTACATACATTACTCCCTTCACACTTTGGAGCTCATGATGGATCAGCAAAGGGAACAGCATGCAAGATTTGGTACTAGAGCTGTATGTGGTTTGTAAATCATCTCCTCTGACCAAGAAAATCCTGACCTTCCAAATCAATGATAGCTATAACTTTCAAGGAAAATCAATATCCCCCCAAATGGGAGGGAATTATCCTATGCAAACCATTTAACAAGAAAATTCCTATCTTCTTGGCACAGTGACAGATGCCAAAACAGTGGAACAATGGCTACATCTCAAGTTTTCATGGACTACATAGATTACCTTGGCTCTTTCTGACTTGACATTTAAAAAAAAAAGTAATCTCTTGTTCAGCAGGCCTCTCAACCCAGCAGGCCACCATTTTCCAACAGAGATGTACACATTAGGCAAGCCAGCTAACCATACACTCGTCTTTCAAGGTTAATCATTACTCTCAAGGTCCAAAGTTACTCCCTCTATTTAACTACACCACTGAGAGTCAGACAGTTTGCTATAGGAAAATGTCAGCACTTCTGAGTTTAGTTAAGACTTGTTCCCAAGCATGTGCATATTTTTCCAGAATTAATTCCTTCCAGGGGCTCTAGTTAAAAATTCCATGCACTCAGGGCCCTAACAACAAATTGAGGTCTTTAAATGCCAGCAAAGCTGAACCTTTTCTTGTTTGCCTCCAAGTATGGTAGCATAGAAGGATAAGAGCATGGAGTCTCCTTCATGAGTTGCACATCATGAAGGGATACAGCAACCAAGTCAGATCCTAGTTACTTGGCCCCATCCCTCTTTATATTTAATGTTAATAAATCCCAACAACTTTTATGTTGTTTGTTTCATTAACATTACATTACAAAAAAGATGTTGAGACTTTGGGAAAAGTGCAAAGAAACACAACTAAGATGATTAAAGGCCTGGACACTAAAACATGTGAAAGAACAGTTGCAGGATTTGGGTTTGGCTAGTCTAGAGAAAATAAGGACTGGGGGTGACATTATAGCAGTATTCCAGTATCTGAGAGGTTGTCACAAAGAGGAGGGGGTCAACTTATTTTCCAAAGCACCAGAGGGCAGGACAAGAAACAATGGATGTAAACTAATCAAGGATAGAAGCAACCTGGAATTAAGGAAAAACTTCCTAACAGTGAGGACAATAAACCATTGGACAGCTTGCCGTCAGAAGTTGTGGGTGCTTCATCAATGGAGGGTTTTAAGAAGAGACTGGATAGTCACTTGTCGGAAATGGTACAGGGTCTTCTGCTTGAACAGGCGGTTGGACTAGAAGACCTCCAAGATCCCTTCCAGCTCTATTCTGATTGATTGATTGATGTAAATTACATTACTCGTCACAGAATTTCAGTGGCATACTTCTTCCCTCTTTTGAGAGAGGGAGGGATGGAGGGAGAAAGAGAGAGAAAAAGAAAGGAAAGAAAGAAAGAAAGAAAGAAAGAAAGAAAGAAAGAAAGAAAGAAAGAAAGAAAGAAAGAAAGAAAGAAAGAAAGATCAAGTCAGATGTCTCTAAATATGGAATCAAAGGACAGCATTAATGAATTTGTCTATGGAGTTTCTCAGTCATCCAGGTCATGGTTGTCCTAAAGGTGCTTTTTCAAGAGGCAACTGGACTTCCTTGTTTTTCTTTGAAGACATTTTGCTTCTCATCCAAGAAGCACCTTCAGCTCTGACTGGTGGGAATGAAAGGATTTATATTCCTTGCAGACAGCTGGTCACTTGCGTTCCTTTAGAGAGTCATCGAGGCCACTTGGAAGTTTATCTGTGTCCTCAGGGTCACCTAAGTAGTGCAAATGGGTGTGGAGCCATTTTGGAACTGCTGAAAGGACTGTGTTGTTGACCAGAGATAGATGATGTTGTATCCCTCCCACTCTGTTGAGAGAGAGCTGTTCAATTTTGACATAGATGGCCTCTTTGACCCCTCTTTCAAAGAGTAGTAAAAGAATTTTTTCATATTTTAAAACAAGACATCATTCCTTTTTGTTTAAAGGAATTTAATCATCTAAACACCAAAACCAGCAAGATTCATAATGTACAAGCCACACATCTGCTATATTTCTTGTATCAATTTATGGCCCTCTTTGAATGCCTAGGATGCGATTAAATCTCCATTTGGCAATTCCAGAAGCCAAGTATGTAATAACAGTTCACACAATTCAGATTCCTGTATCATCTCAAATGGGGAGGCCTATTTTATGTTGGTTCATTTTTCAGCTTTCCAATAAATCTGTTTCTCACCATATAAGTAAGGGCAATTAAACAGAAATACCTACTCACTACCCTCAGGTCTGGCAGACGCAGACCCACTTCAGAACAACTAGCTGTTTCTTGCCTGTCATGCCAGCTTAATATTAAGTCTCATGATTTTTATAATAAAGCTTGGCCTGTTGTGCCTTTAGCTATAGCTAGACGTACAGACGTCAAAGAAATCATAAGATTTTTCCTCCCAATTCATTTTTATCTTCATGCTACAAAATAATTTTTGTTTAACTTCTTAGAAACCATTCAGTAAAGTTCCAAGACACAGATTATTAAAAACATATGGCAATACATTTTTTTAAAATTATAGAGCCACAGAGGGCTGATGGTTGGGAGTACTTTAAACTATTAACATTGTTTTTCTATTCTTTATTTATTTTTACTGCTTATAACCAGGCCCAAACTCAAATGTCTTAGGCTGGGCAAAAGAATATATTCCTTTTAAGAAACCAAGAACCTCATTCAAAGGTTTCAGTAATGCTTTCACTATTAACTACCACTGCCATACATTACACAAGCTATTACAAATGTCAGTATGTATAACCATCAGGTACAATGTCATCTATAAATACCCCAGACTCTAGCCTTTTGTACTAATCAGACCTAGATAAAAAATCTCTCTGTATGATCTCTTCCATCATTTGTCTGTAGTCACAGGATAAGTCATAACTATAGTTTTCATACAGCTGGAGCCCAGCCAAAGGGAAAACAATGGAAGAAGGATAGGTTCATGCCAGCACAGGATGTCACATTATGATCTGGGACATTAGTAGATGAGCCATCTGTTCAAATGAAGCACAGATGTTCAATCCCAGAAAGATCTGTATTTACACATCATGTATAAGAAGTGGGGGTAGATTGAGGAAAGATGAAAGGATTAAATATCGTAGGCAATGCCTCATTTATACTGATTTGGTTTAGAAAAAGAGGGATGATTAATACATACAAAAGCTGGACTGTAGTGCTTTTCAGAACATGGAAAACTTAGCTCACACTGCTGTATCAGTATTCTTACATTTGGCACTGAACAATATGTATGTGCAAGTAAATTTACTGCTAGAGTTATTAAGAAACATTTGTTCTACAGATTGCTCTCCAGCACTGTCTGTCTGTATTTTAATTACAATAGTGTAAACTGGACAAGGCTGAGCATCCTGAGATATTTAAGGCAAAATCCATTTTCTGTAGATTCCAGAGCTCAGTACTACTATCGCCAACATTCAATAGTGTGTTTTCTAATTATTTTGATTGTAGAAACACACAGACATACACACACAACCCTCCCACGTAAAACAATGTTTTTGTTTTGTTTTGTATTTTAGAATTGAGGGGTGAAAGGTGAAAACTCTAATCCCACTCATGCACATTATAGGGGCACATCTAGAATAGAAGGAATTGTGATGATCTCATCAACTAATACACCTTTGTTTAACAGGAAGCTAATTTAAATAACTGTTTACTCTGTTCCAACCATGAAACTGGTTCTTCAACAAGGATTTAGCCACTTACTACACAATTCATGTTGCAGGGAATATTAGGATCCAAAACAGCATGATCAGAAAAAAATGGGACCACTATTTGCAACTCAGTTCAAACAGCAAGATGTTTGCATCCAATCTTATTAATATTTATTAAAACTAAGTTCACATTGATACTATAGTTTAAAATTTGTTTTAAAGCTAAAGTTAAAATTGCACTATAAAAGGCAATATTTAATATTCTATTGCTTCAGATTATCTATTGAAACAAAGACTATTCTTGTAAGAAATATGTTTATCACTACTAATGATGATTAATACTGTTGATAACATTATGGAGCCTTGGTGGTGCAGTGGTTAGAGTGCTGTACTGCAGGCTACTTCTGCTGACTATCGGTGCCTGCAATTTGGCAATTCAAATCCCACCAGGCTCAAGGTTGACTCAGACTTCCATCCTTCCAAGGTGGGTAAAATGATGACCCAAATTTTTGGGGGCAATAGGCTGACTCTATAAACCGCTTAGAGAGGGCTGTAAAGCACTGTAAAGTGCTACATAAGTCTAAGTGATATTGGAAGACAATATCCTCTGTGTATTCTTCAACTCCACTCCATAAAATCCAAGGATCGTCATCTCAGTTATTCCACTGCCCAGCATTACTTTGGTCAATTGAGGTCTTCATATATTTTTAGCAATATAGAGAAAACGCAGACTAAGGAAATCTTATTATTCAATTGAACCCATTCCATATGCAGCATTTCCTGATAACAATAAGGACAGTACTGATCAGTTTGGATTCCTCTGACTACTATTTTACAGAAGCAATAAAGTTCAGTTTTACCAAAGCATGCTCACACAGAGATTATGAAACCTGGAATTTAGAGGATGTCTTGCTATTCAACATCTCACTAACTAGGGATTACATGCAATTACTGTCACACACTTAGAATGAATTATTTAAAAATCGTATTTTCTTAAACTCCAACCATAAATATATCTTCCTCCCATCCTTCCTCTTCAATCTTTTCTTAGAAGCACAACAGTCAATTTTAATTAATTTAAAAACTGGCAGGGACTGTCCTCCATACTGATGTCTGCACAAAAAGTCTTTTGGGGCTGCATGCCACATCCACACCATAGTTCTTGCATCCATTTTCTAGCCCAATACTGTCAACTTGGATAAACAACAATTTTCTTTGGGATCGTGCAGAACTCTTTCCCACTGTCTGCCAAGTGACCTTGTAATGAACAATGTCAGGGAGTAATAGGAGGGAGTGTTGTGCTTCTCCATTTTTTAACCACTTTCAATGAGAATGATGAAAAATTGATACCCTTTCTTCTTTTCTGTATTTCCTTTTTAAAAAAAACAAAGGAAAAGAGCATTCAAGTTAAATTTTCAACAGCGGGTGTCATATTCTTGAACTACCAACTTATGAAAGGGAAAAAGAATACGGGAGAAAGTTCTGTTTTTTTCAGTAACTTGGTTTCTCCAGGGATCTACCCCATGGCCCTAATTTTCTATGCTGTTATTAAATCCCAAAGCAAAACAATCCAAGAGTGTTTTTCAGATCAGAAACATGGCCAGTCAGGAAGATTTCAGCATGATGGAAAAATATATAAAAGAGGGAAAAAAAACCCTCTCTCTGCTACATAGCAACAATAAAGGAAATTCAAAAGCACGCCAAAACTCAAAACTGCTCTGAGTTTATCTTTCTTTTTTTCAATAATAAAAATCCTTCTGGAAATTGGAAAACATATTCTAAAATAGTATCTCTTCTTATTTTTTATATGTAAGAAAACACAAGTGCTGGTTGGAATATGAAATTAAATAAATATATGAATACGTGTGAATGATAAAATCCGTATTTACTACCCTTTGGCTACATGATGCACGTAACCAAGCTAAAAAGTTAATTCCAGGGTATTTTGATCATATCAAAATACTGTGAGTGGTGCAATAGCTGTGGTGGCGCAGTGGTTAGAGTGCAGTACTGCAGGCTACTTCTGCTGCCTGCTGACTGACTGCAATTTGGCAGTTCAAATCTCATCAGGCTCAAGGTTGACTCAGCTTCCATCCTTCCGAGGTGGGTAAAATGAGGACCCAAATTGTTGGGGGCAATTGGTTGACACTCTGTAAACCTTTTAGAGAGCGCTGTAAAGCACTATAAAGTAGTATATAACTTTGATCTCTGGTTTGTGGGTTTCCTAGCTGTATCTGGTGAGATGGAATGCTGGCTGCTGGCCCTAGGTCTGATCCAGGAAAGCTATTCCCATAAGTATAGATTCAATCTTGGTGCAATCTGTAATTCTAACATCTCTGATTAATATCCAATAACTACCTGAGGAAAAGTTAAATAGTAAAAGACAGCCTCTATCAGGAACATTAGAAAAGTGCAGCAATTTTTAATAGGGTCAACACATATTTTAAAAGTATAGAAAATTAAGTTGTCACATTTTTTTGATTCCGTATGCAACATTCAGCTTCACTCTCTCAAATAAAAAACTGTATATCTGATGCAATCCTTCTTAATGTTTCTGAACCAACGAAGTTGACATACGGACAAAAATAAGGATTTTGTCAACAACTAGTGGATAAGTGCAGTGTTCCAGTGCAGTGTAATTTATTTTACAACATTGCTCCAATCTCTAAATGTAGAAATGTTTAGAGACTGAAAAAGAGCTTATAATGGAAATTTTATCTTAAGTCACAGATGCTTCACAATTACAATATGCTCTCTTTTTATCATGAAAGGCTTTGGGTATGGCACTGTAGAAATCAGCACCTACTCATTCTTCCCATCTTTCTAGAAGGTAACAAGGTCTTTTGTGCTGGCCCAAAGAGAGTGTAATAAAACTTTATTTCCATTTTTCACTATAGAGAGAGAAATGTAAGTCATTCAATGGCATTAAATGAAGAACTTGATAAATAACATTGTAGGGACGAACTATGATACTTCTTTTTCTCACTCTAAACATGTGTTTTCTCACAGAGTTTATAAGCATGTAAACTTTGTACCTCCAGATTTCTCTACACAGTACAGGTAGTCCTTGACTTACAACAGTTCATTTAAGTGACCATTCGAAGTTACAATGGAACTGAAAAAATGACTTACGACCATTTTTCACACTTACGACCTTTGTAGCATCCCCATGATCTTGTGATTAAAATTCAGATGCTTGGCAACTGGTTCGTACTTACGACTATTGCTGTATCCCAAGGTCACATGATCATCTTTTGCAAACTTTTGGCAAACGAAGTCAATGGGGAAAACAGATTCACTTAACAACTGTGCTACTAACTCACCAACTGCATTAATTCACCACAATTTAAGAAAGGTGGTAAATCGGGGCAAAATTCACTTAACAAATGTCTCACTTAGCAACAAAAAGTTTGGGCTCAATTGTGATCGTAAGTCGAGGACTACCTGCAGTACACATCCTGTGAACTCCAGTTGGAAATAGTACTCATCCAAGAAGTTTCTTCAGCTTCAGAGCTGAAGAAGCTTTTTGAATGAGAAGTGGAACGTCTTCAAAGAAAAACCAGAAAATCCAGTTGCCTCTCAAAAAAAAGCACCTTTGGGACAACTATGACCTGGATGACTGAGAATCTCCATAGGCAGTCAGCACTACAGTACTGCAACCAAAGGATCACAGGTTCCCCACTCCTGTTCTATGAGGTAATCTCAGAGCTGACTGCTAGTTTGAGAAAGCTCTGATAAACTGTTCTCTCAGGAGCCACCCTCCTTCTTCTTTTAGTGCTCATGGTTACAGAGTTGAGTATAGTCTTCCTTACATTTCTCATGATACAATCAGAGAGCACTGCAAGGAATTAAGAAGATGTTCACTCCAGCTGCTTGCCATTACAAGGAATCCTGAGTTGGAGGGGTGGGGGAACAGCAAGGGACCTGCAAGCATCAGCATGGTAATGTGAATTTACTCTGGGATAATTGGAAAGTTGGCAATGTAATGAGATGTCAGCTGTTGGCACTAGTCCTGCCAAATGGGACCTAATTTCATATATAAATTTGCATCTGGGTGATATGTTTATTTTTCCCTGATCTATGGATCTCACTTCTTGGATTAAAAAGCAGAACGTCCTGAAAGTAATAGCGATCCCATACCTTTTGATAATGTTTTTCATTTTCTTACTTAAAACAGGTCTATCACTTCCAGATATTTTGGATTACAGCATCTAGAAGGAACTTGGCTCATGGTCACTAGGAAGTCAGGGATATAAAATGTAATATATGGACAGTTTGATTATTCATGTCAGAAGCATCACAATTAAAACTAGGCATACTATATGATATAAATTTTAAAATATAACATATAAGATTAAAGTATGTACAAATTACACAGATCTTGCCCAGAAACAACCAACATATCTGTACAGTATCACATTGGAGAAGATTATACAAAAACAAAAAATATTCCATTTCAAATTGGGATTCTGAATTTAAATTTCATTTTATGTAAATAATTATTTTATCATTAATAAATTTATTACTGTCATTATTACCATTTTTATTTAATTGTCACTTTTCACAAAGTATTTTTAAAATGGTACCTAGGTTCTCCTAGTGAAAAAAAAACAATGACTGATGCCCTGGAAACAACACAAATATTCTGTGCTGTACTGGGCTTCTGGAAAGGAGATAGCCAAATCATCAGTTGATTTCATTGCCTTTTCCTAAAATGTCATTGCCTTTCTGCCGAAGACCTGCAAGGCATAAAACACCCATTTTGCTCCTTAATTCTCCCTGAATACACTTTTTCTCCTCCTACCTGGCAAGTCTGTGCAACCTCCAATGACATTTTTAGCAGCCCTGATTTATGGAAACATTTCCTTGCCATCATTCTCTCTAGACTGTAGTTATTCCAAATTTGGCAACTTCCTGTTGTTACTATCCAACTGTGAACTCCCAGGACTTCAGCATTTAAAATACTGTCAATTAAAGGGAACACATTTTGGCATCTAACCTCTTTTCCTTTTGCATGAAGGATTTTTTTTTTCCTTCATAAAATTGAATCTCCATGCATCCTGTTTTTCTCTCTTCTGTTATTTTAATGGCCTTGTGCAAGTCACGGAGTCATTTGTCAGCTCCTGTGACAACTCCTTTGAAGTATCACAAGCCATCTGGTGAATGCGTTTTTGTTTCTGCCTGTCCAGGGAGAAAATGTCAGATGAAGCCATTGAAAAAGGGAAGCAAAAGGAGAGACCTAGTTACTAAGCTCCAGGAATGAAACTGTATTGAAATCCAATTAATTACCTGTTGTGGTAAAAGCAAGACGCAGCTGCAGATCCGTGGGAGCAAAGGTATGGAGCACAAAAGAGAAAAAAAAAATAAACCAAAGAAAGAAGAAACAATGTCCAACTATTCTCCCCATCCATGCTTAAATATTAGAAGAAAAGTCTTCTGACTTAGATTAGATTAACAGAGTTGGAAGGGACCTCGTAGGTCATCTAATCCAACCCCCCACCCACCCAAGCAGAAGACCCTACACCATTTCTGACAAATGGCAGTCCGATCTATTCTTGAGTGATGATGTTCCCACAACTTCATTTTAGGGTTTGTGAGGAAAACAATATACAAGGGGAAATGTTATTTTGGTTCCCATTTTAATATCTAATTCTAGACATTTGTAATGAAATGCCCATGAGGAAGCACAGTTACTCTTTAAAACTCATACTTCTCCAAATCTTGAAATGTAAAATTTTAACACAAAAAAGAAAGAATGCAAACTATGTATTTTGCACAAAGTATCTTTTTGAAAAAATAAATTGCTTCAACAAAATGCTAATAAAAATATGTATTTTAGGAGAAAGGGCCACACAAACACAAAAGATTTCCCAAACATTTTTGATGCAGAAACAGGAAATACTGAATTCAACATATTCCCTTATATATTTGCCCCAAGGTATAATCAAAAGTCACGCTACGTTTTGCATGCAAACATAAATTATGGACGGACAACCCTCAGTACATATGCTAAATAATTTGCATATGTTTTTGTTTACCTTGCCTCCACAGATCCAAATTCCACAGACAACCACCAAATTCTGATGAAATTTGTAGTATTTTTTTCATAGGAAAAAAAAGCATGTGCTTTGGGTGTTGTTGTTGTTTTAATGAAAAAGCAATAACTTGCTGCATTTATTCAGAACAGCTGGGACTCAACTCTCACCTGGCTAAAAATGAACCTGATATATTGCAAGAAACACTAACCCTCAGAATATGAATAGTTTCAACTTTTGATAAATACCATTTTCCTCACATCTCCTTCTCTCTAAATAAGCTATTCACATAACATTTAACACTGTTCCGTTAGTCTGCTCACTTTCTTGATTTCAGTTGGCTTTATATAACATATAATAGGAGTTATTTTCTTTTTTATCACACCTTCAATTGCTACTGGTTGTTCTAAGCTTTCTGCTGATAATGCTTTAGATACCTGCGTTGTTATGGGGGGAGTGTATTAAGTTACACTGAAGAACCTGTTCTAATTCTGTTTTGACTCAACAGGATCATGGTGAACTTTGGCAATATTACCTTGCCTTGAAATCCCCAGACTTTTGGAATTTTTACACTGAAACTTTAATCTTATAAGTGTTGCCAAAGAGAGACAGCTCTGCCAGTATGGTGAGAATTGCATATACATCATTTTTGAATGTTTTTCTCAACACCCCAGAGTTTTTACATTTCCATGACTGAGAATGGAAAGATGTTCACCATGGTCCCTCAAACAAAAGCTCAGTTGGAAACTTTCCACATTGCAAAATAGTTTTTAAAAGACAAAAATCTTATTTAGCATCCCTCACATTTTGCAGAAAAGTCTTGACAATTGTTGTATATTGCTTCTGCGAGACTATTTGATTATATTTGGAACTTGTTGTCAAGTATTCAAAACCATATTTAAATTTAATACCTCCAAACTGTGGTCCATAATTTGTTATCACAACTCATAGTATGTCATATCTAGATAAATCAATTTTGATGTTTTAATAATAATCTATGCTAACAAATCCAATGGTCGAGCTAATTTTGAATAATGTGAAAAGTAATTCTTCATCATAATCTAGTCTTTACGACACAGTGAAATAACACAATGCTTACTTTTTTCCAAGAGAACTGGGGAATATCCTCATCTCTGAAGGGTTTCACTAGCAGGCTGGGATGACTTTTCTGGAAAACCTTTTTTTTCTCTGAGGAATCTCTGCTCATGGAAAGTTAGGAGACATGTCTTTGGCATGTCTCTTGGATATCTCAAATCCTATGCCTCTTTAATGTAGGTGGGCTGTAATGAGTAAGATAAGCTGATGGGAAGACATCAGAGAAGCATGCCTTGAAGTTCCAAAAAGGTCAGACAAGAGAATCAAAAGGTTTTCGCATGATCAAAAGCACATTTTCAGATTATTTTACCATCTCCCTTAACAATTTCATATATTTTTAAGGGCTGTTGCAATTTCATGTTAGTTGTGTATTGGATGGTTCCGTTTTATTCCAGCAGTCCCCAACCTTTTAGCTCTGTGGACTGGCAGTGGCAGTAGCGGTGGGGGGAGGGGAAGGTTTCACACGCACACATGCCACTTGCGTAAATGAAACTCTGTGCGCTCATGCGCTCATTTGCCACTTGCATGGCCCAGTTTCCAATGGGCTGTGGCCCACTAAGGGGGACCCCTGTTTTATTTCATTAATATAAATTTCTGAATTAAATTCTTCTTTAATATTCTCAAGTCAATCTGTGATATATGTTCAAGAGAGAGCATCTGCCATAAATTATCTGATTTAAAACTGAGATCAAAGTCTTATTACTGAAATGTCAGCAACAGTTACTGTATACTGGGTGGATATTAATTAGTCCTTTCTTCACTATGGTGATTTCAGGGTAATAACTAATTTCTGCTTTAAGCTTTTTCTATATATATTTAGAAATGAAATTGTTTGATCCAAACAGCAATCCAAATGACTTTTTGGAGAGCATGTATTTGTTCAGTGTGGATTAAAGCATATGATGCATACATAGTAGGCAACCGTGAGCCAATCATTTCCCTCAACCCAATCCATAAGTGTACTCAGATTATTCTTTATGTTATTTAGGTGCAATACCAGATGCATTTTTGAAAATGCCCTCCAATTTTGATGTAGGCTACCAGGCTGGAAATGAATTTTGGGCCACAATTTACCATTCCCATAATCTTCTGAATCTCTTTCTGGCCTATTACAATTACCTTTAGTTTAGCCTGCTCTGGTTTAATGCCACGTTTCACTAGCATTTCCTGAACTTTGAAACAATGTTTGCTTTTGTTCAATTTAATATTTGAAGATCTGGCTTTTTCTAGTACCAATTTTAATTGGTAGGTATGTTCTCCTTCTACAGTACCACATACAAATATCTCATGAATATATATTACGATTCCTGGAACGATGTATCAATTGTCAAATGTCAGGAACGTAACAAATATGTGATTAAAGCTGTACTGATTGTATGGCGTATTAAGATATATATAGTTGAGTCTTTCTTCATTGATGTGTCAACTTGGAAAATACCTTTGTGCCTGCTAATTCTGCTAAGAATTCCATTTCTATTATTAAGGTAATGCTCTCTATGAATACTCAAGGGTCCAGGCAAACTGTTAAGACTTCCATCTTTTTTCTGAATTCTAAACATGAAATAATACCATTCAGATGGATTTCCAGTAAAGCAAATCTTTCTTTACTTATTCTTCCTTATATTTCTTCCTTCTATTCAGTTTCAACTTTCAGTTTTGTTTTTAATCATGGCATTTTTCCAATGTCTCACTGTGCCACATTGATTGAGCGTAGGACAAAACAGTCTTCTTCAAATTTAGTGTCCTTTGGCACTGCTATGTATATTTCTTTTTTAAAAAAAATAGTTTCACACATTTTACTCATGTAATTTCCACACTGTGTTATCTGCCTGATGCTGAACATTGTTTATATAGTTGTTTGTACCATATTGCCTGCATTGATTGCATACAATCTGGCTTGTTTCCAAGCTGTTTGACCAGCTTAGAAACAAGCCTTTCCTTCCCGTTCATCTTTATTGTGGGTGACTGTCAGTATTGGAGTATTATCATTGCTATGTCCCAAGCTTTCAACTGTTAGCGAGTTCTGCTATTTGCCATATCGCAATAGCATTTTGTAGCACATTCACCACTCTAAGTAATTGTCCTTGCACCCTCCTGTTTCTTATGCCTCAAAGACTCATTCAACATCCCAAGATCAAAAGACTTAATCACAAGTTTTAGATCTGTTACAAGTTCTTCAGTTATCTCTTTTTGTGGCTGAAGATAGACATTTCCTACAGTATGTATATATATGTATATATGTGTGTGTGTGTGTGTGTGTGTGTGTATTTGTGACATAATAAGTCAAAACGTTTTGTGATAAGACTTTAAATGATTTAAATGACTATAAATGTACTGTATGCACTAAAAGTGCTTGCTCCAACCCACCAGAAAGCATACTATTTTCTATTCATCCTTCATGACACTTGGAAGTATAATAGAAATCTTTGCTAAATGGCCCTCCACACTGCCAGTAAGCTTGTGATGGCTTTAAGGCATCCATTAGAAAAAACAAGGCTGTTACTTCCTATTGTATCCGGTTACTTAGAGTTAGGTAATATATGCATCACTTGAGAATTGCACTGTCAAACGGTAACCTGTACCTCTAAAATTTCATTCCAAGACCTACTGAAAGTACAATTTTTCATATATTTGGTATCATGGATTTTGAAATGGATCCAGTTCAAACATTACTTCTATTAAGTGTCAAGTAACAGGATGAAGATAAATCAAATGATTGCTCCAACCTACTTTATGTTTATTATTCAGCTCTCAGGGCTATTCTCTTCCATACTATAAATAAAAACCACCTTCTTCCATCTTCAAGACAGAGAATATAACTGAATGTGGCTCTTCTGAGCTTGAGCACGAACACAGAAAAAGATCCTGTGTAATGTCCAGTTTTTTGTCAACCATGCCTGAAACCATTCACACATATCTCTCTCCAATAAGTATTTCACTTGTACAGGTGTACATTGTTGATCTATATATTTGCCAAAGGTCACATTCAAAAAAGGGAAAAAAAGAACAGGTTAGGAAAAAATACTAAAAGAGTAACTATTGGTTAAAACAAGACCTCAGAAATAAGGTATCCCATCCATAAAATTAATGCATTCAGATTTATATATTTGCTCTCATATACCCAAACAGTCTTTCACACAATACAAACACCACAAAGATATTCCCCTTTCTCTTTTCAGCAGCAAAAGAGGATTTGGCGGGGACGGACGGACACAGAATGGGGATGGAGAGAATTGAAGCGGCAGCTATTTAGGAACAAGAAAGGAGAAAACAAAACTGGATAATGATCAGGAAAAGAGGTAATAAGTAGACAGGAAAGGAAAGGAAAAGAGTTTTCCACTTAGGCATTACAAAATAAGGCTCAAAATTCACCAAGAAAGTAGTTCCTTTTGTGAGAGGGAGACCAGATCAGACCATTAGCAAAATGTACAGATTTATTTAAAACATTTATATACTACTATTTAATATGGTACAGACACCAATACAAAGCTTAAAAAATGAACAAGTAGTACCATGTAAGGGCCTGAGAAAGAAAAGCAACATTAAAACTCTGGCTCTGTAAATAGTGGACTGGTTCCTTGATTCTGCAATACCCAACCTTCTTCATTATTAGGGCCTTTTGTATCTATAATAAAATCAGCTTAACTGGCTGAGCTTCATTCTTCACTTTTTTCCACCAGCACCTGCATATGGGCGGAATTCCTAGAGAGAGAGAGAAATTAACTGAAGAGCTCTGGGTGAAACCTTAATACCTCTCAAGCACAGCAATTAATCTTCAGGGCAATCTTCAAAGGCATTTAATATTTTCAGCAGGAATACTTGCAGACATTTGCATTTCCTGACCCTTCCTTTATTTCCAACAGTTTTTCCTGCTCTTATCAGCAAATGCAAGGAGAAAAATCTCTCCGTGTTTGGTACTGGTAATTCTTTCTGTGGCAGAAAATCCACTTTTTCCTATCAGATAAATATGTGCATTTGGTAAGAAAGAGTGATGCTGGAATAGATACTCATGTACATGAAAATAAAGAGAATAGGCTACGCTTTGCAAGCTAAATACAGGAATAATAATTGTCAACCTTAGGAGGTAAACCAGACAGGAGGACATGATCAGATTAGCTAATTCTACTTCACTGTTGTAGGAAACCCTCAGCCTCCCAGAAGAATGAAATATTTTGTGGAATATTAAAAGAGGCAGAATATCATATTTCCCCAAAGGAAAAATGGAGAAACATGCTCCAGCCCCAATTTCCTGCATAGTAAAACAGCTTCCAGCAGAAATCTTTAAAGATGGGAGATTTTTGGGCCCATTAAGAAATCCCAGCCAATCTATTCATAAACAAAACATCTTCAGCTCCAGGATGATGGGATTAAGAAGGACAGGACAGGACCTTTTAGAACATAATAGGATTAACCCACCACCATTTAGCAAAAGACACAAGCCCCTTCATTGCACAATCCCCAGAACAGTTCAAACTTCAAAGTCACAGAAGCCTATAAAGATCCATTCAACCATTTGATCAACTGTCCCAGAACTGCATATTGAGGTTCTGTTCATCAATAAATTTTCTTTCCAATCAGCCTACATTTTATTTCCACCAGCGCCTTTCAGCTTGCTTGGAACTGAACCAGATGGTTCAAAGTCACAGCAGCACTGAAAAAAAGTGAATCATGATCTATCCACACATTTACAGTTATTGCAGCATCCCCACAGTCCCATGACCAAAATTCGGGTATTTGGCAATTGACATAGTTTTACAATGGCTGCATCATTCCAGGGTCACATGAATTAGAATTGGAAATAGAATTAATTAGAATTAGAATTAGAATTAGAATTCTTTATTGGCCAAGTATGATTAGGCAGACAAGGAATTTGTCTCTGGTGCATAAGCTCTCAGTGTACATACAACAATAATGATCATCATTTGTGACTTTCCCAGCCATTTTTGACTTTCTGACAAAAAATGGAGGAAGCTGGTTTCGCTTAACGACTTTGTGGTTCACTTAACTGCAGTGATTTGCTTAATCAAGGCAAAGAAGGTTGTAAAATTGGGCGTGACTCACTTAACAGCCGCTTTGTTTAACAATGGAAATTCTGGTTCCAACTGCGGTCATAAGCTGAGGCCTACCTGTACAGAAGGCCTCTTCTGAGTCTCTTGACCCACTCAAATTCCTGTTGCAGGCCAAGCTGCCTTTTAACTGACTGTTCACTTGGTTGTGTCTTGTTGCCCTCTCTCCCACATTTCATTTCCATGATATATTAAAATCTTATGAATTTTGTACTTTTGACAATCTATTTGATAGGCTGCTTTTATTCAAAGGAAAATTCCTCTAACATTCCCATGGTTGAAATATAGAGTTCTTGCATTTATCCCAGCTATCAGGTAATTAAGAATTTCATCTGAATGTGTTGTTACTGCATATATCCCTCTCCTCTACCTCCAGGTTTTAAGACATTACTAGGGAATTCTTTCCTGGGCTGTCCCAGCCTAGGGACGTGGAGCCTATATCATTTGACAAATATACACCTTTTTTAAAAAAAAGTCCCAGTATCATCTGCAATCTCCAATAAACTCTTTCAGAAAACTCGCAAAAGTTGCAAGAAATGAGGGGAAGTGAAAATTGGGTAAAACATATTTACAGATAACTAAAGGGGAAGGAAACGTGTTAGAAATTGGAGAACTGCATTTAGCAACGCCTTTGTTCTTAAGGTGTTCCCGACTATAAAAATCCAAAGAGCAAATGCTGTCCTATTTTGCTGGACATGTGGGGGACCAGTGAATTAGATAAGCATCAAAGAATCACCAGGTGATTTGAAGGCAGATTTCTGAGAACAGGAAATAATTGAAGTATTTTTACATCCCATTCATTAGCTGAGAATTTCATTCAACAAATCATGTGTAACAAAACTCAAAGCAATAAAGTCACATTTCATTTTTTGTAAACTTGATAAAACCGTAAAAAAAATAAAAATCCCACGTAAGACAAAGCAGACCCATGGGTATCAACTGTCTACTATATGCCTTAAAGTATTCTAGTTTACAACATTTGGTTTGGGCTGTCATTCCCATCTTCTCTTTCTGTTATAATAAATTTTACTTTAAATATGAGGGCAAAATTTAAAAAATTCACTGTGTCCTTGAATCTAAATGAGAGTTAGGGAGGAATAGAGCCACCCTGACCTGTCCTCTGACTCACCCATTGCTTCTTTTCAGGCAAGGCTTAATTGAGAGGTGGCACAGCTCAAGCCTGCCTAGAAATTAGAATCTGTGAAAGGGCACGGAAGAGCAGTCTGAATAGCAAGCTGAACTGAAAGAGCAACGAGAACGAGAATAAACTGAGCTGGGAAATGAAGCCAGTACTCAGGAAATAAGATAATGCAGAACCAACTCCTACAAAACAATATGGGTAGTAGTAGTAGGAGAAATAGTCTCAGGTCACAAATGAACAAGACTTGACCCATGAACCTACCTGCCATGTGTGATGAGTTAAAGAAAAATGCAGTAGCTTGGAACATCTCCCTGGCTATGAGTTTGGCCCCAACATCTTTGGCTAGTCACTCTATTTACTAAGACCACAAAAGGTTTATGTTTGAGCAATAGCATCTGCTTGCTTTTGGTCTATTTTGTAAGCATATCTGGTCCCTATTTTATAAGCTCATTTCTGGCACTTGCCAATGTGATTTCTTACAGTCTAGTTGGTTCAGTTCTGTAAAGGTAGAGTCAGTATTCAAGGAGGAAAGCTGATAAACTCCTGCTGAAAGCATGATCAGTTTCGTGTGGAATTTATGAGCTCCTTTCACATTGAAAAAGGTGCATGTTGAGATATTGTAAATATCTTGAGGGGGAAAAAATCTCAGTCTTCTCAAATTTCTTTCTCATCTAAACCTCTAAGAGCTACACTAATGTCTAGGCTGCTTGTGCTACTCACCAATCTCAATCTTTTAAATATAATTGGTCCCCAGATTTTTTTTTAAACAGTCTTATCCTGTCTTTCTTGGTTAATTTATATACAATCAACCCTTCCCTGAGTTTACATGCTGCTTGGACTATTCTTTAAATCTTGATTTTAATTACCTGATAAGTCACACTTGATATAAATACTTGCCAGAATCCAAGTTCTTCTTTGACTCATAGCTGAGATACATAATTCATTTTAAAAATCATACTCTGTTGCCTCCGCTGCATAATGGGAATGCATAATGGGAATAGGGGGCTCAGAAAGTGAGTATCACTCAGTTCACCATATTCAGAATATAATTTAATTTATCTTGTTGCATTATATTTGTATATGATCAATTGTTCCCATTTCATTTTAGGATCCAGTCAAAAGTGCCTACAAACTGCAGTACCTTTCTTGAGTCCTATTTTGCAACCCTCATATATTGTGCCATCACTATATCTTTAAATGCTTTTCTTTCAAACCTCTTGTTCATTACCAAACAACTTGTGGATGGGAAACCTATATACACTCTACTTGTTGCTAAACTACAACTTCTTTTTTATAACAATTTTTATTATTGTTTATAGATGAAAAGATAAAAAACTAATACAAACTAAGAAATATATAAAAAGTTCAGAGAAAAAAATTAAGAAAAAAAAGAAAAGCATCATCTAAAGAAATTACGCCTCTCTTCATCAAGACAAGTAACTTATTACTTTCTCTGATATTGCAATATAAAATATCTTCTTCCCATATCTCATTTCTTATCTATAAAGAAGTTTTAAGCCTCATCGTTCATACCTAATCATCAAAAGTCCATTACAAGTTACTTGCAGAGAAGCAAGTCCAGCCAAGGTATAGAGTAACCATGAGAACCAAATGTATGGTGGTTTCCCAAGACTTAAAAAAAATATTACCAACCAGCTATCGGCAATCCTTTAGTGACGTTAAAATTGACTTGTCCCAGGTAGTCACCTTACTATGCCAAATGGAAAGACCAGCCTTGTAATTCAATGACCTCTGCCTAGCACCGTGCCTTAACATTAATGTATTTGCAGATGGAAGATTTTCATGTAATTAATCCTTACCTTTTGGTGGACTCAAGGATTATAAACCCATTCAAAAGTGGTGTCCATCTATCTCTTTTCTCATCCATGTAGCACTGATGGAACAATACATGGACACACAAGACGGACAAGACAGACAGATTCAACTTCCTCCCCCACAGCAATTTTGCTTTCATTCTGTTCCACTTTTATTATCTTCTTTACAAAAACAGTCCTTAGCCCCTTGTTGTATTTCTTTATGAGTTTCTATTGGGTTGGAAAGATTATTAAACAAGAGTTTAGACAAGGGCCCTGGGGGCAGTGAGCGGTGGTGTTGGTGGTTGCATTCTGTTTTTATGTATAGTTTCTCCTTGGTTGTTTTTGTCCACCCAAGTCAGTGACCCAGAAAACAGGGATGTATGGGCAAAACCAAAAATATTTAAATAGCTCTTCAGCTTACTTTTAACCAATTTATTTTTACTGCCTTTCACAGATTTATATCTTTTAATTACTGAACAGACTTTGAATGGTCCTTCCCTCCTATTTGTATTTAGACCCTATAGTCATTTTTTTTTTAAAAAGAGCATTTCACCTCATTTTATTAATGTTTAAGATATACGAAATGTGACAACATAAATTTTAATATATTTGATAGTCATACTGACACTGATTGCTTTGGGTACATGTATCTAGTTTATTAAAAGGCACAGAGAAAGGTAATATAAATCTGCAAGACACTGGTTGGATAGACACATTGCGTTAAGACTAATGTGGTTAGGTATTTGCTAACAGTTTTTCCTTTATGATTGATTGGCGTAATGTATGCATTCTATTAAGGGACAAGGGCCCTGGGGAAATGGATGTATTAAATTTCCCCATCCCCATCCCTGTCCACAAAGAATAGACAGACACCAGCATAATGCTCTGGTTTAACTCTGTGGAATATTGCTAGCGAGGGAAATTAATGGAACACTTTTCGCAACCTAGCAGTGCCTGTTTCCCTGGTAGACATGAGGCTAGAACAAATAATAACTGCCAGCATGAACACCTAACACCTCCACCGGTACTGCTTGAAGCAAGCAGAGATTTCATTTGCTCTGAGCCCTTGTACCTCAGTGGCTGTTACTTTTTACCATACAACTTTGCAAGCAACAAGTGAAGCTCAGAGGGTCAACTCAGGCAACAAAAAAGCTTGCAATCAAACAATTTTAGAGATATGTCTCAATCAGAATTCATTGCATTGTTATTTTATATCTAGAGCTATTTTCTGTTGGTGCTGGTACAAAAACCTTCTTTGCATTCCCTAAAATTAAGATCAAGTCACTCTGCTCACAAAAGATAAATGGAATTAATTTGTATTTGCTTGTAGAAGTTGGCTTTATTTTGAATAGGAATGTTATTGTTCAAGATGGCTAAGACATTGTGCTGCCTGAGGGAAGGCCAAGATGGCTCCAATCTCTATGTCTAAAAAACAACTGAACTGGCAGTTAACCTTGCTTCTACACTGGCTGGACAGAAACTTGCACTGTGCACAGAGGCACCTGGTTAACTTAGGGGGTTACAGGAAATGACCCATGATACCACAAAGCTAGAGCATAGAGACATGAATGATAGGAGACCCAGAAAGCGAAGTCTTTAGGCTGCTACTGTTGCCTAGGGCAATTGCCTAACGGTAGGGTTAGCTAGGATAGTTGGTACAAATAAGACAATATTTATATTTGCTTTACACTGTTATTAATTTTCTGGGTATCTATTTTAATGTTTAAAAATTACTTTGATGGATATTACCATCAAGAGATGTGATGGCGCAGTGGTTAGAATGCAGTATTGCAGGCTAATTTTGATGACTGCCAGCAGTTTGATTCTGACCACTCAAGATTGATTCAGCTTTCCATTCTTTCAAGGTCAGTATAATACTGACACTGTAAACCACTTAGAGAGGGCTGTAAATCACTGTGAACGGTATATAAGTCTAAGTGCTATTGCTACCATGCAAACCTTACTGAAAAGTTCAACAATGCATAAACTATAGCATTTGTTGCCAAAAGATGCGGTGATGATTTTAGATCAGATGTTTTTAATCAAGTTAAATGGTTTTCAAGGGGGAGCGAACAAATTTAGAATAACAGAATAAAAGAGTTGAAAGGGACCTTGGAGGTCGTCTATTCCAAGCAGGCAAGCAGATTTCATGAGAGCTCAGGGTGGTAGGTAGACTGGATACAATAGCAGATAGTCCTTTGGTCACTTCCATTAATAGAAATCCATAATCCAACCAGAAGAATTTCATTATACTCTTATGCTTCTTTGAAAAATATGGTGGAGGAGCAAACAAAGCCAGTTTTATCCGTCTATTTGGTGCTATTTGTAAATGGCAATTTTCATTAACTTAAAATTTCAATCAGCCCTCCACAGTTCTTTCTACAGATTAATTTGTACATAGGAAGCAGTTAATGAAAAGATCGAAAACTAAATGTGCTTAGGAATTTGTAAAATTTGGTTTAACAGTAAAAGGAGGATATAGAAGGGAAAATATCTTAATTTTCATCACCAGGCACATATAATAGCAAAAAAGAAAGAGAAAATTATCTTTGTGATGAGCTAGTTTCAGCAATAAAGGATTCCCCCACCCCCATCCCGGTCTAAAAAGAAAACTGTTCTCTCCATTGTCCTCTTTTACTGCTGAATTCAAACATAACTGAACAAGAGCAACGCTGGATCCCAAACATCACCCAATCAGCTTCCTAATCTAGCATTAATAAAATGCCTTAGAAGATGGGAAGCATGCTTTTGTTCACTTCCTAACCATTGGGGAAACTAAAAGTAACCTAACATAATAAGATGAAGAGAGGGTTTTATGGAATATAAAGAAATTACACAGTATTCAAAAGCTCTGACACAGAAGCAACGAAGATAATTCTGAAAGGAGTTGGCTGTCAGTAGAGCAAAATGAATTATCAGTTTCCTGTTTCTCTGTTCTGGTTTTTTTTATATATACAGTATGTAAAATTTGTTTGTTCCCATCTTGCCACAAGGCAGCTCTGGGCAGCTTAAAAGTTTAAAAGCAGTAGAACGGTGTAAATATATGTATCTCTAGTAATAGTAAAATATACATTATGATTAAAATTAGAGTTAAAAAATGGGAAGGGGGAGAACAGGGTATGCAGGGAGTAAGGTGGGATCTGCCATTGGTCCATCAACCACTTTCAGCATAATACTCCCGAATTGGGGCCCCAAGCCAACTGGCAGAGCCAGGTCTCACAGAAGGTCATAAATAATAATCAGAATTCTGAACATATTCTGTAAACAACCCCAGTCTAGACAACTCCTCTAAAAATGATTATTGTAAACATCTTTGTTAATGTGGCCCTTAACATTTATTTTAAGAAGGTAGCATCACTTTCTATTATATTTTATATTAATATGCAGGTAAAAGTATACAAACAACATAATCTAGCTGTTAGATGGTGGCATAAAAAGATGGACTGAAGAAAAAAAATGCAACTCCTTCCCAACAAACTATAGTGTGTGCATTTTGCTATCATCACTATAGATATCATCAAACAGACTTGTTACACTTTAGATGTTAGACTACAATAATGATAGATTCTTGATTAACCTGTTCATTGCACATTTACATATAAAATTGCTATTTCCCCACCAGCTTGATTGCTCTGATGATGCCACTGTCATATTGCAATATCTTAGTCCTGACACTGCTTCAGCTTTCAGGCATATGAATCATGCAATTACCACCCCTCGCCTATATAAATAAATAGATTGTAACCTGTAAGCTGTTCCAAGCAGAGGAAAAAAGATACAGAAATATTCTCCCAGGAGTCTTTGAAATAGAGAGGTAAGAGCATAATGGGAAGCAAGATAAACTGTAGGACACAATTTGAAAAGGTGCATCAATGAATATCACTAGTTGTCTAACCACAAATCTCTGTCAAACTTCTCAAAGCAGCCTTCTTTGACTGGTATCTTTGGGTGAGTTAAGACTATAATTTCTAGATAATCTCCATACATGCAGAGCATCTCAAGCTATGTCTCAAAAACTGAGCAGCACTTCAGAAAATAAATGGTACAAAGAAAAGCTCTAATGAATCTCCAGGACAGAACTACACAACTTGACCTTTAAAGGCTGATGTGACATCCACAGACCCTTCAAAAATTCTCACCTACTTTGCATTTTTACTTTTAATGGAACAAAAGGGGAAATTATTATACAGGTACAAATCATATAGGCCAATAGTCCCCAACCTTTCTAGCTCTGCAAACCAGCAGTGATGGCAGTGGTAGCAGTGGGAGGCAAGAGGAGATGGTTTTGCGTTGCAAACCCACCGCTTGCACAAATGGAGCTTCGCGAACAGGGAATTGGGGACCCCTAACACAGTCAATTAATTTTATTTAAATGTTATGAAATTTGACTACACATACTTCTTAAAATATACCTCTCAGCATGCTACCCCAAAAGTTGGAAAAGCCTTTATTCCCCAACAAGTCTAAGCAAATGTATTTATTCAGCCTGAATTGTGTGACGCTTGTTCACAACAAGTTTAATAAGGACTGGAGTATCTTACTGATTAGCAATGTCTTTTCACCTGCCCCAAAGCCAGCCAGCCAAAGGTCACTTGTCACATTTTTTCCATAGATGCTAATTTTATTCTAATTCAGAGCTTTCAAAATTTTTGTTTATATTGGACAATGTACAATTGGTTACACAATAGCTCGACCATGTGGCCACCAATAAAATAGCAAGCATTGCAGAGATTGATGGAAACTGGCAGCCCTTCTCTTTTGAACAACAGCAGGGAATCACTGAATCCTAGCGTTGGGATTAATTAGGGGTTACTGAGTACAAGCTCCCCTGCTCAATACAGGTATCTAAACTAAAGCATCCAAGTTAGATAGCTATTTAGGCTCCACTTGAAAACATTCAGTCAAGGGAAACCCATTATTGTTATAATTTTCCCAAACATTTGTCAATTAACAGGGATTGTTCCTTCCACAACAGTTCCTTCCACAACAGTTTGGGTTTTTATTACAATGTTGCATTTTAACTCATGGATACAGCATCTATTAATTGGAAGAATGGGTGCATAAAGCAGTTTCAACAGATCTCTGAGTTAAAAGGGACATGCATAGGAAATGAAAAAATGGATATAATTACCAAGGAAGTGTTCCAACAAGAAGCTAACATCTGCGAAAGAAAAGTTTGAAAGCACAAAATGCCAAAAGAAGTTAGATTTTTCAAGGAAAGCTAAAAGCAACTAAAATATTTTCTTGGCTATGTCAGTGGCTTAAGAAAAAGAAAGGATAATTCATCTGCTAAAGATTGCAGGATATTAATATGTGATGGAGAAAGAACAGAACACTGCAACTTATACTTGCCTTTAACACTCTCCCCAAAGAGATGGCTGTGTTCAAATGGATCTAAACAGAACCAAAAACAAGAGTAGCAATCCATAGGAGAGCCCATCTACTATGAATGAATTTAAACGTCCGGGACTAGAGCAATTACATTTGAGAAACTTGAAGGAATTTGCAGATGTCTTATTGAAGCCTTTGACTCCTCTCTCAGAATAAGCAGAATCCCAGCAGATTTAAGAATAAATGTTGCACAGGGAGGAACTTGCCGCACTGTATATCAAGGGGGGGTCGTATGGAGAGGGTTTCCTCTTTTAAATTCTTGGGAGTGCTTATTAGTCAAGACCTCACCTGGAAATACAACATGTCCCTGGTTGTAAGGAAGGCTCAACATTCATTTCCTTAGAGTCCTGAGGAAAAATCAGGTGCAATGACAATAAAGGTTGTTGTTATTATTGTTGTTGTTGTTTATTCTTTTCAAAAAGGAAAAAAAGCAAGGCCTGCTTAATTGCAGATCAGTCAGATTAATACAGGTTAATACAGGACAAAACTCTGGAACAATTATTCAGCAATTGGTTTGTGTGCATGTCAAAGAATGCATTGCTTAGTAGAAGTCAGCATGTATTTTTCAAAGCAAATGATGCCCAAAAAAATCCCACCATTCTTGATAGATTGTTCAGTTTAGGTTGACTAATGACCATGGCAAACAGGTGGACCAAGTCTATTCTGCCAAAGCATTTGATAAGTCTTTGAGATTGTAGTAAAGGAAATGTGAGCCAACTACAAAAACGTTTGATGGCTGCAAAGCTGCTTGAAAAACCATAATGAAAAAGTGTATATCAGTAACTCCCAGTTAAGCTGGGATTGTTAAGGAAAATATTGCAGAATTCTATTCTGCGACCTGTAGTGTACACTATATTTGTAATTATTTAGAAGAAGAGATCTATGAATGAGATAAAAATAGGGGTAACAGCAAACACCTTAGAGCAATGTTTCTCAGCCTCAGAAATGTTAATTTGTGTGGATACTGGCTGGAGAATTCTGGAAGTTGAAGTTCATGGAGCTTGAAGTTGCTATGGTTAAGAAACATTGCCTTGGAGAGCATTATCAAGATTCAACAATTATTTTGATAAGCTTAAACAGTGAACAAAAACCAGCAGGATGAAAAAGGGCAAATATAAAAGATAGGAAAAATCTAAGGCATATAGGATAGAGGAGACTATACTAAGAAGTAGCACATGTGAAAAATACTTGCATGCCTTGGTGGATCACAATCTGAACATGAGCCAACAACACTACACAGCTGTAAAAAAAGAAAATGTAGTGCTAGACTACAGGAACAGACATACAGCACAAAAGTCAAGATAAATCATTATCACTTTCTGTTCTGCATTAGTCAGACTACATTTGGAATATTACATCCATATCTGGGTACTTCATTTCAGTAATAATTTTTCTTGATGTTTAGAAATACAAAGATTAAAAAAAACTAATGCAAACTAAGAAAACCACAAAAGAGAAAAAGCAAAAAATTCAGGATTTTTTAAAAAGGGACAAAGGAAGGGAAGAAAAATGTGTAAAAGAGGAAAAACATATAAAGAAACTACTTCCCCCTTCATCAAGTCAATTCAGAAAGTTCAGACTGCCCAAGACGCTACTAATGCAGTTCTACTGAGGAATTATTGAGTCTCTCATTTGCACCTCTATAACTGTCTGGTTTGGCATATCAACCAAACAGGAGAGACACAGACTTCAACAAATAGTTAGGACTGCAGAAAAAACATTTGCAACTAGCCTACCTTCCATTGAGGACTGGTATACTGCACAAGCCAGAAAGAGGGCTATGAAACTATCTACAGACCCATCACATCCTGGACATAAACTGTTTCAACCTCTTCCCTCAAGACAACGCTATAGGGCATTGCATGCCAAAACAACTAGACACAAGGACAGTTTTTCCTCCATGGCATCACTCTGCTAAACAACTAATTCCCACAACACTGTCTTATGCCCTGGAATGTCAAATCATGTAGTAGGGCTGTATTACAATTATTTTTCTCATCTTTCCTATTACCTATTCCTTTAGCATCTCGTGATTATAAATTTGTTGTTTGTATCTTATTATTTATGTTGACTGCTTTTATTTAGTATCCTATTACGATTTATGTTGATTGTTTGGTATCCTATGACTTTCACTATTATACTTTATGATTTACAATGCTTGTATTTTATGATTATGATCATGATCTACCACTTACTTGTTGCTTGCATATACACTGACAGCTTATGCATCGGAAACAAATTCCATGTGTGTGCAATCACACTTGAACAATAAAGAATTCTGTGCTGTGCTGTGCTATGCTACGGTACTCTACTCTACTCTACTCTACTCCACTGTCAGCCTTGGAAGCCATAAGTGAGAGGCCTCTGCAGGCTGCCACACTAAAGCATATGGGAATTAAGGAGGGGTTACTTTCTCATACAGTTAG
>JANHFL010000999.1:52622-72399 GCA_032468155.1 Oxyrhabdium leporinum
TACTGATGTAAGAGTATTGCTTATAAGCTGTAAACCGCCCCAAGTCTTCGGAATGGGGCGGTATATAAATGTAAAAAATAAATAAATAAATAAATACTAATTCCTGCCAGCTTTCTAACACTTTTTAATTTGTGGGGCCTTGATGCTAAAATATACCAAAAGAAAAGAATATCTGAAGTCAGGCTGAACTATGGGTGCTCTTTGAGCTTGGTTTTCTTGCAGACATTTCATTACCAAACTAGGTAACATCATCAATGCACTTTTTATATCTGAAAGAGCAAAATGCTTGTTTCTGCTATTTACAAGAGAACACCAGTATTTTGGAAACAGACGGCAACAGTTAAATGAGATGCAGCTCTGGGTAAAATATTGAAATACTGTAGCCCAGGGGTGTCAAACGTGTGTTGTCATGGTGGCATCACGTGACGTATCGGGACTTTTTTTTCCTTTCACTAAGCTGGGCAGGGGCGGGGCCAGCATGTGACACATCCATCCCATGGGCCGTGAGTTTGACATCCCTGGGCCCCTATAATGTACCAAAACAGATTTTGATATTTGTATGTCAAGAACATTTCATATAATAAGTTTCCAGAACAAGCTTTGTCTTTGTAAATATATTTGTTTCTAGCCAAGAAAATATATTTCCCAAGTTGTCAGTTACTAGTACTATGCCTCTCGTTTTGAACCTCAAGGAAAATGTATTCATTGTTATCTGATGTTTTTCCACCTTATCTTAAACAAGAAACAGTTGACATCTCATTAATTCAAACTTGATTCATAATCTATCCTGTTTATCAAGAAAAATCTCTGCAGTTGACTGCCCGGACATAGACAATACATTTCAGAAACCCATTCACGTTGAATGATCTGAGAATTATGCCAGGTAATTTTGAAAGTATTGCTCCAATGCGTTTCTCTTTTCAGAAGAGCAAATATATCCCAGAATTCTCTTTTGCCACAATCCTTTCTTTTTGGATATGAGACTGTAGCAATGATCAATTTATAATGTTCTGTTTGCAGATGAGTTATTAGACAAGGAGAGAAGCAAGTCTATTTCACCCTTCTCAAAGTGACATTAAATTCCTGTAATATTTTGAAAATAATTAATTCTGAGAGAACAACATATTTATGTTTTTTCAGATTCCAAATTCAATTATTTTCTTTTGAAAGATTTTGGCAACAATTCTATTCCTGAAACCAAATTTAGTGCCTTTTCCTCTTTCAGGGGAATTTGCCTAGGATCTGCCTATTTAAATGGGTGACATGACCATCTGCATTGACAATTCACCAATTAGCATGAAAGCAGGTTTTCAAAAGTAAATGCAACATCTCCTTTTGAATTACAGTAATTTAACTTTTAAGTTTTTTACCTTGTTAAATTTGCTTTGTCTTTTATTTCCTTTTATCAACATACACACATACATATATGCATATTAACAATGTTATAATGATATATTATGTTAATATATCATTATAACATTGTTAATATACATATATGTATGTGTGTATGTTAATATTAAATAGCTAGATTATGTTTGAAATTGTTGATATATCACTAATACGTTGATGTGAATTGCAGTGGTCTTTTTTTAACCTTAAATTCAACTTTGGATGACGTTAAATAATCTTATGCTTGTAACACTGACATCCTAAAATGGCAATTAACACCCATGAAATTTTAGTTTTCTCATTTTATTTTCAACACTTTTAAATAATTAAGCTTTAATCATGTTATGTAAATATTACCACACTGAAATCTGCATTGAAGTAACACAAAGTATCAACATTACAATAATAGGGAGAAAAATGGTAAATGCAACTTCCATTAATATATTTTCACTTGATGAGCTTGGAAGCATCAGGAATGGTCACAGATTTTCCACAGCATTTCAGCCAACCTGGAAAAATAGCCCAACTGTAGAATGTGCTTGTCCAGCATACATGACCAAACCGTTTACTCTCCCAGTCAAAAGATTTACTTTTGTCTTCCAGTAAGTACACAACATAAGGTGGCTGCTAATGGTGGCTATTTAAAAAAACAAACAAACCAATCCTTTCATCAGCTGCAAGAAAAGTGGGGAGACTGACATTTTCGTCACCGCTTTTTGACTTCTTCCCCAGTACTTTATGGAGGAAAAATCTGCAGGGTTGAAATCAGGGTTATCTCCCTACAGATAGTTGGAGGGACCCCATTAACCTCTTTTTCTGCCCTTTTGTCAGTACTTTACCTGTGAGGCCATTGGGTATAAAAACTGTAAAGCTAAGTTCCCTGAAAGGCCCCATGTTGATAAGTTAGGCAAGTTAGTTTGTATCCAAACAAACTCAGAGCTGTTTGGGGCTAAATCTGATCCCCTCTAAGTTCATTAAGCAGGTCATTTCCTTGAGTTATAGAGTTTGCTCATCATGCTTCTTCCACCTACCTTCCATGACCCAGGTAAACATATCATACAAACAGGTCCTAGGCCAGAAGGGTTACATGTGCACCTTGAACACTAAAAAATTACACCTGGTTTTTTTCTGTTGCTGTTAACCTGGGATTGGACAAGAAGACCTCCAAGGTCCCTTCCAGCTCTATGGTTCTACGAAGTTCAGGAAAACAAGCAATCTAGTCTCACTGATCAGCTGGCTACTCAGTGAAGTAAATGGTTGAGTGGCAGGGCACAAATTGTAGTTTTCCTGCAAATAATGACAGAGGAAACCAGCAATTTGGAGGCTGTTCTTCTGAAGGAAGGGCAAGGGGAGGAAATAGATGAGGTGCAAAGTATAGGCTATGTGTTTGTCAGAGTGATGCGTGGACTGAAACATGTCCAGTGTGATTGGGATCATGTGAGCCTTGCACTCCACTCCAAGCATCATGTGCAGTTTGTAAAAACAACAACAGCAAAATACAGACTAGTAGAAGGAACAGCTTACTCATATGTACAATTTACTTTTCATTTGCAGGTGCATACAGCCTACTTTCCAGAGTTTTTGCTCACAGGAAAAGCCAACTCTGCAAAGGGGAAGCAAGTTTTATCACCTGGCTCAACCATCTGCACTCTCATTTCACCTGCAACTATGTCATAATTCATCCTCCTCCAATCATTTCCCACACACACACATACATGTATATGTTGCATACTCTTAAAAGGACATTAAAGTCACAATTCCTGGCTTTGCCTGCACATACCCACAACTGACATTTGTTGTTTAACTGCTTGAAAAAATGGAGACCCTATGCATTTACAATGGTATGCATGCCTAAAGGCCTATGTAAAATGGAGACACAGGTCATGTTCACCCATAACAAGGAAGTTCACTTGGTGACTTTGACCAATCACTATCTCAAAACCCCACAAAGGTGTTGTAGGAAATGTAGGAGGAGAAACTGGTGACAATAGGAGCCCTGGTGGTGCAATAGTTAGAATGAAGTATTGCAGGCTGACTCTGCCCACAGCCAGGAGTTCAATCCTGACCGGCTCAAGGTTATGTGATTTTATTTTTCAGGAATATAATGTTCAGGGAGAAATGTAACTCTTATAGGTAAGAATCAAGATTCTAATTTTATTCAGGGAAGATATTTGTATGGTAACTTTAGGAAGAAATAATCTACAATATTTAGAATTTCTATTCTGTTTTCCCAATCTCTGGTAAATTTCAATTTCTATGTAAGTTGTTCCTAACCTATTCATTATTGATAGAGATAAGTACTGTACACTAGACTAGTCTTGCTTATTATTTTTCAATGGAACATTACAAAAATTATCCTGAAAGGGCTTAAATAAAGCAAGGCCCATTATATGCACTAATAATTTAAATGGGCTCAACCTGACCTCTTCCAAATAGATGAGTTTCAGCTCCAGACACCCCTCTAGAAGACACTAGGTTGTAGAACAGGAGTGGGCAACTATGACAATTTTATTACCTGTGGACTTCAACTCTCAGCATTCCTCAGTCACCATGGCTGGCTCAGGAATTCTGGGAGTTGAAGTCCACAGGTCCTAAAGTTGCCATGGTTGCCCGCGCCTGTTGTAGAGGAAGCAGATATATGGGAAGTTCTAAGAGGAATTGTAAAGTTACACAGTATATGTCAGGTTAATTCATATACTTTTTTTTTTACATGCCTCTTTGCACCACTTACTTCACAACTATCACAAAATCTTTAAATGGAAAAATTAGACACAGAGGCACTGCAGGAAAAAACTACACCCAGTTTTACAAATTGTTACATGGAACAATGCAGAATATAGACAATATATTTTTCTATACTATAACCCTCAATTAAAAAAATATTTATGGAAGTTCTGTTTGTTGCTAGTTTGGATAATGAAACGTCTGCAAGAAAAAAAAGCCAAGCTCAGAGGGCACCAAAGACCCTCAGAGATTCTCAAGTTGTATTTTTAACCAGTAGTCCTGTTGGTGTTCAAGGAATACTGATGCAAAATAACATTTAGCATCCCCAATTATTTTATAATATTCTACGTGCACTTGCCTAGCGTTATTTTAATATTGCAACTTGTACCCCAGTCATATGGCACCCATGCAAGGGGTGCAAATTATGTACTGTGCAAAGTACATAATTTGTGCACTGGGTGTCAGTAGCCCTGCTTTTAACCATGCTTAGAGGGCATAGATGAGGGAGCATTTCACTTCCATAGACTCATTGGGAGGACAGAAGTGATGATGCACTAATCCAGAAACCACCCAGAGCCTAATCTAAATTAAAGCAAAAGAAAGAAGGCAAGTCCTATTACAACAAACTTTCTTTCTACATAACACATTCTTAGAAACCATTATAGGCAGTTGATTTTCTTGCTAGAAAGCTAGTGTAAATGTGACTATTAATGAGGCTTTATTGTATTGGTACCAAGGACCCTATAGCCATTCAGAACAAAAATCAGCTTTTTGTGCAGCACAAGCTCAGCTTCCCTCACTGGATAGTTATTGCAAGAATTAATTTAAAAGAAGTGTATCCTACATGCTGCCTTAAGCTAGTGGAGGAAAGGTGGAATATCAATGAAATACTATTTGCTGCATAAAAATAATAAATAACATCAAAAATAAAGGCTTTGAATCCAGTGTGACTTTTAGCAACTTTGCTAAGTCCCATTGTGTCCACTTATTACGGAAACATGCTTGGAACAAATACCCACCATTTAAAGGCAGCATTTCCCAGAGATTTTAAAGTTCTTTTTCACCGATGATTTACTTATTCCTATAAACCAGGTGACAGATAGAAATCAAGGCTCCTGGCCCCTACCTGCAGGCTTACATCTAATTGCTTCCCTCTAAAAGCTTTGGCATCTGACCTTGGGCCTCTTTATCCACTAAATAAATCCCACTAAATGCAATAAGACTTGTTTCCAGAGAAGCTTATGGATAATTACAGTGCAACTTCTAACATAAAATACCATTTCTCTAATGCAAGACTCGGATGCACCAATAAAGACTACTGAAAAGGATGAATATTTAATTATCTATTTAAATGTATGGCAGCAGCCCACTTACACAGACATTGGGTGACTTACACATTCAAATACAAAACAATAAACAAGTTAAAAAACATAAAAGGAAGGACTCTAACACAACTGAATATCATACATTCCACGCAGCCACTATAGTTTTGTTTGTTTTTTTTAAATACATTTGTCTGTAACCCAAAGGCAGCATGTTCCTCTGATCTAAACCGGTATTAAAATGAATAATGCCCACGTAATTCTTGTACTTAATTTTTAACAAGAGCAAGCAGAGAAAGAACCGAGCAGCATTCTTTTGGAAACAGGTATATTCCTTAATTTGGAATGCTCCGGGGCACCGAAGTTCAAAGGCACGGAGAGCAAGTGAAACTTGGCAGGCTGATCGGAGCAGCCTTGAAAACGGCTCCTGTACATTAACCCAGCCTTTCCAAAAGGGGGAAAAGACAGCAGCTCTTCAAGCGTGCGGTTCCCACACCGGAGTTCAAAAAGCAGAGTTTACTCACAGGGGTCCTCCCGGAGAGGCCGCGATTTAGGACAGGAAATTCCAGCGCAACATCAGGCACTGTGCCGGAGAAACAGACCTCGGGGTCTGGAACAGGCAGGCCCCTGGAATTACCAGAAGCCCCGGGACGCGTGCTTGTGCATGCTGAAGGGTAAGTGATGAAAGTGAGCTCACTTTAATCAGCCACTTGCTTATCCTCTCCCTCGGCAACTCTAACTGGCTCGGACAACCAACAGCCCAAATAAAAAACAAAGAAAGAAAGGGGGGGAAAAGACGAGACACTCTGACACTCTCTCTCTCTCTCTCACTCACTCACTCACTCCCCCCCCCTCACTCCCCACGCTCGGCTGCTGGGGCTAACGCTCCTTTTTCAGGCAGGCGTGTGTTAGGGTGGGCGGGGCTCTGGCAGCCCCGGGAGATGGAATCGCACAGGCTTACTTTGTTTGAGTCCCTTCGAAGGAACAGGTGGTTTGCTTTGATGTAATCAAATGATCCTCAGGCCGGCGCTCCACGTTGCACCCGGAATCATGCCTGCCTCCCCTTCAGAAATAAAGCCGCCTTCCTTGGGCCGGAGTATAGCCGCGCAGGGGAGCAGCGCACGAGGCCTTTGCCGTTTTCAGGAAAGAGCCAACTCCAGCAAGAGTTCCCTTTTCTCTGGCGCGATGTCCTCCGGCAGTTAAAAAAGAGACAGGTACAGGTAGTCCTCGACTTACGATCGCAATGGAGCCGCCGCCGCCCAATTTCTGTTGCCGAACTGAAACATTCCCTAAGTGGGGTTTTTTGCCCCATTTTGCCCCAACTTTTCTTGCCACCGTTGTTAAGTGAATCGCTGCCTTTTGATAGGGGAGTAACCCAGTTGTTAAGTGAATCTGGCTTCCCCGTTGACTTGGCATGTCAGGTCGCAAAAGGGGATCACTTGACCCTGGGACACAGCAAAGGTCATAAATATGAACTGGTTGCCTGGCATCTGAATGTTGATGACGTGACCATGGGGATGGGATGCTGCAGAGGTTGCAATGATGAAGAACAGTCATAAGTCCCGTTTTTCACTGCCGTTGTAACTTTGAACGGTCACTAAATGAACTGTTGTAAATCGAGGACTACCTAAATTTAGTGAACTAGCCAACAAAAGGATTTCCACAAGGATCGGGTGCAGTGGCATCTTTTATGAGGTGCAGCTCCCTTGTGAATTTCACTCCCACTTAGGTAAAAACGACACTTCCGTGTTAGTTTCCTTCCCCACGTCGGCTCTGGGGCATGCAAGCACTGCCCCAGGGAGATTCAGCTTCCTCTTTCAGGGCCAACCAGGAGATTTCTCTAGCATTTAATGACAATACAGGTTATTCCCTCGACTTACGACTACAACTGAGCCCCAAAATTTTGTTGTTAAGCAAACAGGTGCTAAGTTAGTTTTGCCCCATTTTATGACCTTTCTTGCCACAGTTGTTAAGTGAATCGTTGTAGTTGTTAAGTTAGTAACACAGTTAAGTGAATCTGGCTTCCCATTAACTTTGCTTGTCAGAAGGTCGCAAAAGGTGATCACATGACCCACGAGACACTGCAACCGTCATTCATATAAACCAGCTGCATCTGAATTTTGACCACATGACCATGGGAATGTTGCAACAGTTGTAGCTGTGAAAAATGGTCATAAGTCCCTTTTTTCAGTGCCATTGTAACTACCCTGCACTTCCTTAATTAAGAAAACTTTACAGGAATATGGGGGTCAAAAAAGTCAGGAGACAATAGTCACTTTGACGGACTTAGCAGATCCAGATGATTTAAGGAGTTCTATTGTTTGTTTCCTTTAACTTCTAGGTGCTGTGAGGTGCTTATTCTATGATCAATGTTCTAGAAAAGAAAGCAACACTTTGCTTAATGATTGCAAGAGCCACTATAGACCAGAATTGCCCCGAAATTCAAAGAAAGTGGAAGCATGAAATACTCTTGCCTGTGAGCAAGTCCGAACTCAGCTCAACTCAACTCAACTCAGAATCCAGTTTTATGCAGTCGTTGGGAGAAGCAGGCAGGTAGAAAGATCTCTGGTCCAGAGAGGGAGTCCCCACCTTTCCGGCACATACCAAAAAATTAGGTCATGGGGAGGTCAACGAGGGGCTAAGCAATATCAACGTTGGTGAGCTTTGCCTATTTGAAGGGGAGCTAAAGTTGACTTCCCTTCTTCGGTTGATCCAGCAAAGAGATTCCCCATTCCCATCCTTTGTTTTGTGTTTGAAAAGTACTTTTTATCACAACATTCTGATCAGTATCGGTAAGTGGAGCATCAGTGATACTAAGCAGGAGGAAGTCTCTGGAAAAGGAGCCCCTATCCAGTTTGGACTGAGGATTAGCCATTCCCTGCCCCATATCTACTGAGGGCAAGGGGGGAAATGGAGCCATACAGTACCTAGTACAATGTATCTTAGATTACGGTTCATTGGAGGTGGCTGCCGATGCATGAATTAGAATCTGGGCCCAATGCTGCACCAAACCTTCTGGATGCAACAACTCATAACATGGTGATCAATATTTTCTCACTTTTGTAAAGGACGTTATTTATATCCCCTTTGTGCCTGCCTGTATAAAGCTAGGGGAAAAGATCCTTAGGGCAGCTATAGAAAAGCTAGCTGGATTACCTTATTAAATCACTAATATTCGACTTAAAAGTCTTGCAGTGTCCACAGAGTGTGATGAAAATGTCAAGATGGTGGCCATAACATTTTTGGATTGAAGTTTTGCCACATTTTTATGTGCCTCGCATATAAATATTTCTAACATAAAATCACAAAGCAGATTTTATAACTTCTGTACTTTGAGAATGCACAAAGGGGTACCTGCATCCAGAAAATCCTTTTCTAGAAATCACCTGTTTTGTGTTACATTATCAGCACGGCTTGGACTTCCCAATTAAACAAAATCCTTGTCCTGGAGGCACCTTTTGCATAACACACCCGTGTCTCTATTTTCTGTTTGAGTCATCCCTGTAATCTGGAAGATTAGAAGATACGCACTTCAAACAGCAAGAGTAATCTATCATGAACATCTGGGAACAGAAAATCCTAGTTAATAGTGATGTTAGATCCTACAGCCACCAATATATTACAAACTTATATCTGCTAAAAGGGGGCTCTTAACAGTCTATAGCAGGGGTGTCAAACTCAAGACCCATGGGCCAGATCCGGCCCACGGGGTGCTTAGATCTGGCCTGTGGGCCTGCCCTGGAAACAGCGAAGGACTGGTGTGCAGTACCTCTGCCAGCGAAAACAAAGCTCGGGAGGGCCGCTCTGTTTTCACTGGCAGAGTGTTCAGGAGGCTGTCGTAGGCAAAAACCAAGCTTGGGAGCCTGTTTTCCCTGACAGAGGGTTGCAGGAGGCAATTGCAGGCAAAAATGGAGCTCGGGAGCTCCGCTTTTGCTGGGAGAACGCTCGGGCCACCACAGGCACCCCCGACACGTGACATCAACCTGGCCACGCCTCCCCGGCCTTCCAGAGGTCAAACACAACCATGATGCAGCCCTCAATGAAATCAAGTTTGACACCCCTGATCTATAGAAACAAGGAAGATATTAAAAGGGAAACTTGCCCAACAGTGTCGAAAGGAAAAGCCATTCTACAAGAGGAAGAAGCAATAGAAAAATTAACCTTTTGCATCCTCGGACATGGCATTCCTAAAGCAGGGTTTTATGGAGAAAGACCAATCTATATGATGTGATGACGAGGTGAGCAGATGTTATTAGGAGAAGGCAATCCCACAAATATCAATCCCTGATCCATGAAAGTGACAACCAAAACCTTGAATTGTACCTAGAAGCCATCTGTAACCAGCACAGCTCCTGCAGAAGTAATTTAAATGGGCTCAACAATCTGAAAAAGCTGTAGCTTACAAATACACTTCAGGGGCAGTAGCTGTCTGTAGTACATTGCAATCAAGAGATTAAAGCCTGGATGATTGTGAACAGTCTCATGTTCTAGGAACGGTTATAACTGTCATGTTGGATAAAGCTGAATGAGGTTCTCCTGGCCACAGCTACCATCAGAACTAAAACAAGTTGGGTGACTTACCAATCCAAAGCCACACCATCACTTCCTCCTTATCTTATTGCCAGGGTGCAGCCATGCACTCAATAATATACATGGCTCTTTTTTATAGCTGCAGAAACACTGGAGTGAGAACCGAGTCCTTTTGTGTCTGAGTCTGACCAGGTACTTAAACATGGGCATCCTTGGTTTAGATTCCACAATGTGGTCATGATATTGCATACATCCTGAGCTGAAGAAACTTCTTGGGTGAGAGGCGAAAGGTCTTCAAAGAAAAACCAGAAAGTCCAGGTGCCTCTTGAAAAAAGCACTTTGGAAACAATCATGACCTGGTTGACTAAGAATCTCCATAGACATTCGATACTGTCAAGGTACATGCAGTTCTCATAGTCCATCTGTTGTGAGTACTTCCTCTAACCTGTATCTTAGGCTGATCCTAATCCTAGCACTGCTGAAAACCAGACAGTCCATCTGAGCTGATTGTAGTTTAAACTATTTGAACCCTGACATTGTGGTTTTTAAGGCATGATCTAGCTTTGCAAACCTATAGAATTTGTATTTTATTTAATAAATCATTGTTAACTATAGCTTAACATAAAAGGTAAATCTAACCACAAGATGTAATAGACTTCATGCTGTACAGTGCCACATGTGATTATCCTTGTAAATTTGGATTTTTTTTATTATTGTAACTGGGAAGGCTATCTTTTCTCCCATGTGCTGTCTTTATTATTGTTCCTTTAGCTTTTAATTTGTTTTTTTTTATCATTTTGCTGTTTTAAACTCTGGTGTGTACAGTAAATCATCTGGAGATATTCTAGTGACAGGCAGCATCCAAGTTAATAGATTGTAGATTAAAAGGGGGAGAAAGAAAAGTTAGATAGAGGCTTTTTCACTGCATTGTCTTAACCAAATCCAAGAATGTTGTGCTTAGCTAACTGGAAATCCAAGTCTGATAAGGTCTTGCAAAACTTCTACGTTTATAATAAAAAATAGGAATGTTTCTATTAAGATTCTCACTATTTGCACAGTCTGTCCTTCATCACAGGACTCTTCTGAAACAATTGTTTATAAATGGACCAGCACCATTTCCTTTTTTAAAAAGAAACACAGAACAGTTTAATAAAATGTTTAATCTCACAGTACATCTAGTCAACATATTCAGCATCATTTATTACTGGGAAATGGGAAAAAATCAAGAGCTTCCCACCATATGTGTGCACATGTTAACACACTTTTACAAAACTCTAAACCAAAGGTAGGGAATTTGGGGGTTTTGATTTCTACAGAACAGACCTCACTTTTAAGCCTTACAATCAAACCATAGTTTAAGGATATAGAAGACACTACATGTGGAAGCTTCCCATCCATATGTTGCCTTTGATCTGTCTACAGATTGAGCAGGCGCAGCTTGGGCGAAGTTGTCCCTCCAGAACTATGCTCCCTCTGTTTCTATTTTAATTCTATTCATTGCTTTTTTATTACAAACTATATTGCAATGTATATCTAAGCATAAATGCTAACGTATATATTCTTTTCTCTTTCTTTCATTTGCATTTAAATGTGTTTAGGCAATTGTGAAATGAGCACCTTAAGCATGTAGGCTTTTCTGGGGGAGCTCCAGATGGTAATATAGATTATTGCAATATGTGCAGCCCGTTTATTTGCATTGGGACTCCTCTGCTTATACTGCTGACTAGGAACCAGGGCCTGTGTCACAAGAAGTGACACCACAGTGGCACCTCTAATGATTCCTGACAAGAATCTTCAGCGTGTCAGGGGTTCCCGAGTAGTCATTTGAGGTTGTATAATTTTCCCAGAATAATTTGCAGAATTCTTCTCAGGGGCTTTATAGGAAATGTGAACATAGAAGTTGGGAGACACAAATGCCTGGCAAAGAGGGCCTTATTCAGCCTCTGAGTATCCAATACTTGTGGGAAGATGTGGGGTGTCTGCAGAGAAGTAAAAATATCATCAGGATAGCACACCAAATGATTGAAGCCCCATCCTTTTTCGTATGAAAAAGAAGACCAGGATTTCGGTCATAAAGGTGTACTTCTTGACATTTTTTACACACACACACACACACACACCAAGGGTCCTATGAGAATGCAAGAGGCTGATAGTGGTCATCATCACTGTCATTAGCATTTTAGCCATTGTCTATCCACTGCAGGATGGAGGCCTCTTCTGCATGTACCCAACCAATATGGTCCTGAGCTTTCTTTTGCCAATTGGACCCACAATACTTGCTGATGTCATTGATCCATCTTGTTTTAGGTCTCTTTTGTGGATGCTTTTTATGAAATGGGATCCATTTGATAAAAAGCATCCACAAAAAAGACCTAAAACAAGATGAATACATTCTGTGGCTGCCTTGATCCATCTGTCAGTTCTTCTTGCTGTAGTCTGGCCTTGTTCTGAACATAATTTCTATGTGGTGTTGTCTTTCTAAAACTCAGGCTCTTTTTCAATGACTGCATGTGTGAAAGTGTTAGAAAAAGTAGAAAGGCACCAGAACTAATGTAAAATCTTATCCAAAGAGACATGGAATCTTTTTCAGGTCAATCATTTGTTTTCAGATGCATGCTGAGAAATGACATGCTAGCCTAGTCAAAATAGAATTATTTAAATTAATGGAATATTACTCCCAATTATTTCATAATGTCCCATTTCAATCTCATTATGGCATTTAATGGCAACTTTAGGAGAGATTCTAAGAGACTACAGGTCGGGCAACCTTGGCTTAGCTACCACACCTTTTGACTTAATTGCTCTATAGTTCAGGTTCTGAAATTTTAGGCTGACACACCTGTTTTCCTACCCAGAGTGGCTACTTATACATCATCGAAGCTTTGAAAGGAACATCTGCAAAGTACAGCACATAACCAAGTATGATAACATCAATGTTATCACCAATAAGGAATACAACAGGATTTCTTCTTCCACTCATACGTAAGGAAAAGGGTTCCAGCTTTTGGGAATTACTACGCTATCAGTATACAATAATAATTAAATATGATTGGTGCAATAATAATGTCCTGGAGAGAAAAAAAATAGATCCATTTTCTTTTAACAGATGGGGAATTTTTTGTCTCCTAAGGTAAGTGTATCCGTGCAACCCTTGATTTATCTACTTCTGTTGTTTACAAATTCTGAAGCAGTCAAGAGTGGAATGAAAGAAGAGTTTCATTCTGGAAAGAAAGGAGTTTAACTGACCTAGACGTAACCAGCCAAACCAGTTGCATACAGTGTTGTAAGTCTGACTTGCCAAACACTTGGTTTTGCCAAAAACAACAATGTTCAGTAACAATCTTGGGACAACTGAGATGATGCATTAGAGAGAGAGCATGCTTACAAGAGCATAGCAGTTGATTCCTCAAGGTCAGAATTGCTTATCCTGATACCTTTAAATGTGTCCTTGTACAGCTCCTGAACCCTGCAACCTGCATAAAAGTGGCTATAGTATAACATTTTGATTGTGGACAACATAAATTAAGCTATCTGGAGGGCAGGTTAAGTGTTTCGCCATCAAAGAAGAGAACTGATTGATTAACAATGCAACACAAAGCTACACCCTTACATTCTAGCAAAAAAAGTTTAAAACTCAGCAATAAGCAAAGTAAAGAGGCATATGAGCAGATTCTATACTTTTGTATAGATATGAGCAAAAAGAATCATCTCTCTTTGGCACAACCTTTATAAACACTTACAAACCTATACAAACATTTCAAACTTCAGTGGTATTTCCAGATCATCTAGTAAAAATATGTTCTTTTAAAAAGCAAACTTTCCCTACCTCACAATGAGAACGTCTCAGGATTGCAGCTTACCTTTTATTCCTCCCTTTCTCAGCAATTTGTTTACTCCTGAAAGCTGTCCTCTGGATAAATGCACATTTGAAGTGCAGATATTATTTGTATCTATCTACTATTTGTATCTACAGTATCCACATCTTCATGCTGGGGTCTGCATTCAGATATGCAAGAGTTTTCCATCCCAAAACAGCTTGAAAGAGAAGGAACCAAGAGCAATTTGAGAAAAGATAGGTGTCATTGTTGGTAGAACTTTGAATGACAATCCTATTACTGCCAGTGAAGTGGAACTTCGTAGGAAAAATTGTTTACTAGAATTCAGGAAAAATTAAGGGTTTAAGTGCTAGTCGTAGACAAGAGATGGAGCCAAACCTTATGTTTTAATCAGTGTGATTTATTCTCTGAAAATTTACAGGTAAATATGAAAACAGTATACAGTAGATATTTCAGCCGGAGGCAACTCTTGAGTGTCCTTGTTTGGGCTGGAAATTGAATCAGACTGGAGGTGGTTAATACATGAAAGTGAGGCATCCAGGAAATACCAAGTCTGTTGATTAGATCAGGGAGATTAAAATATACCTCAGTAGACGGCAGTGGCAAATCACCTCTGACTTTGCCAGGAAAGGTACATGGATATGCTCATAAAGTCACTAGAGGTCAGGCTGAACTCAAAAAGTAACTAAGACTACAGATGCAGAATGCATCTTGCCAGGTCCCACTGCAGTGGCAGAAACCTTGATTTCAGGCTCAGTCCAAGGATTTGACACTAACTTTATAACTCTGAATGGCTTAAGACTAGAATTTTTCAATATCCTGTCTTAGAGACAGGAAAGACTATTGCAAAAAGGCCAAAGTTCAACATTAGCACACACTCACTGCATGATAAAAGTCACAAAATTCATTCAGAAATTTTAAGGAAGACTCTTGCTAGGACCTCTGAAGAGCAGTTGCTAGTCCACGCATGTGAAACCAAACCCAATGAAACTCTATAGTACCTTAACGTGATGTATGAAACCCAGCCAATTTACTTGTTTAGTAAGCCATGATTAAAATAAATCAAGTGTGGTCTGTGAATCCAATTGGTGTAAAGTCTGAAAAGGCGCCCTGTTCAGGCAGTGGCCACCGTGGGAATTTAGGGAGCATTTTGTGTGGATGCAAGTTGAGTTACTGACAAAGCAATTGTGATGGACTGTTACCAGAATGGAAACAGGAAAGGTAATTCTAATACCCCACTTGGTTTTTGGATTATTTTAATAACAATAAATAGTACATGGGAAGTTTGCATGCTGGAAACTACAAACTTCCACACAACAGTTTGCTATTTTCACAAAGGTTTCTGAACTCCCATAGTTAATTCTTAGAAAAGAAGGGTAGGAGAGTTCACAATTATACAAAAATGTATCTGACTACTTTCCAGAAAAAAAAAGAAGTATCCTGTGCAGGGCATCTTTCTTTAAATAAAGCAGTGCTCTAGTTTAAACCAGGTTCTGGAGGGTAAGGTGCATTTGTAATGAGAAACAAAAAAAGTCAAGATGATGACATGACTGCACACCCAAGTCTTGCCTCTTTTTAACGTGCCCTGCATACACAACACATACTTAAAAAGGGGTGGGACGTTGAAATCATGGTGACATCTTGATATTTTGACCTCCCAGAGAGCTCTTAATGTCTTAGATCACCAAAACCAGCTGCAGTCTGAAAATTTAATCCTAGCTGTTTCTCACATGTTCCATGTTTGGGGGGGGGGGGAATATCCTTAAGCTTTTCAAATTCTTGCCAAATCTTTATAAATTCTTCAGTGTCAGAACTGCATATAAAACAAAGCTTTGTAGTGTTTGGGGACATTTCAATGTTATATTGGAAATGTCCTTCTTTATCCTTCTTCTATTACACTGGTGTGGAAAATCTAGATTTAAAAGCAACCACCAGTAATTTTCAATTTTTTGTGCTGATGTAAATGTAAATTTCTTTTGCATTTGAGAGGTACCTTAACCCCTCCAAGATTACAATTGATCAAACTAACCTCAGAGGTATTATTTAAATAAGGCAACAATTGGTTCTGACAGTAATTCACCACGTCAGCCTTTCAGCATGTGAAATATCAAAGTATTTAATGAGCAGGACATACCTTCACCTCCTTTAAAGGCTGTCTTATTTCAACAAACATCAGAAATAGAGTGAGTCATAACAGCAGCAGTAAGGCAGGAATTCTCAAACTTTGCAGTGCTACAAACCTATACAAATAGGTGTGACCTTTCTTATTATATTAGCAGTACATATGGAACGCAGTGGCTCACATGGTTAGGATGCTGGCCTGACAATCAGCAAGCCTGTATTCGAGATCCGAGTGCAGATGCATGACAGGGTGAGCACCTGTCATTCACTCCAGCTCCTGCCAATCCAGCTGTTTGAAGCATGCCAAACACAAGTAGATAAATACAAGCTATTTACAGTTAAGTAGCCACCTTTAGTTTGGGACTATAGGACTGACAGAAGAAATCTTCCATATAAAGAATTTCCTTTGAGTGCAATGGCAATTTTTGATAATGTAAAGTTCAAAAAGTTTGATTGGGTTGCTTTGCTTGGAGAACTAAGAACATCAAAAGAAATAGCTTGATATCCATCCTCACTGTAGATGCGGTGTGCTTAGAGACAGAGGCTTCTTCACTTTTCCCTTCGTAATATAGCTGTTGTCACACACTTTTAGATAATTAAAGCATTTTTTAAAAAAAGAATTTCTAGGTATCCATAAGCTGCTCACAGGCCATACTACTGTTTAGCGCTAGGTTAATATAGAATTGAATAGTCTTATGGACATATAAAATTGGGGAGAACTTTTAATCAATAAATCACAATTATGCACAGAGTTTTTAAAATAAATCAATGGAAGTTATTTGTTAGATTTTATTTGCGGGATTGTATTTTCAATGCAATTAGAATTAATATAAAGGTGTTTCATTTCATTCTGCCTGGAGAAGCCATCTCTGGAAAGTTGGTAGCTTAGTTCTATCTGAGCTATGACTTTGTGCACATAAAACTTCCAATCCTTGGCAGATGTGCTCTGCATTTTCCTCTCTACTTTGCCTGCATAAGTCAGCTTGTCTGGGCAGAGTAGAAAAACTGAAGTTTTTGCTCGGTTGTAATATGTGTGACAATTTAACAACTAGTTTTCATGGACTGGACCAAATCAGTCAAATAACACCTCTGACTAACTTCTATTTATTATAGGTTATTCGAGGACTGTAATCTTGTTCACATTTACATGTTTCTACAACTGCAGACATATCACAGCAAGTGACAGCATCTTGCCAAAAATTGACTGATATCACAAAGCTAAACAGAAGCAGAATTCAATAGGAGACTCCCATTAAGGGCTGTAGGCTAGATTGGAATATCTAGAAAGAAATCTAGAAATTAATGGCAAATCACTTCCATGCTGCTGCCAATAAAATGAAATAAGCTTGACTCAAGGACTTTATCCTCTTGGGCAAGGTGGCTCCTGCCCTCTGGAATATCATGGCCCTGAGATGAGATCTGTATCCACCCTTTCGGCCTTCCAAAATGGCTTAAAATCCTGGTTCTGTCAACTGGCTTGGCACCTGAATGGGGGAGGTAGTTACTGGAGGCAACTGGAAGTACTGGAGGTAGTTAATGGACTGAGATAAGATTCTACTTCCACTCCTTGTCCATTTTGCTCCGTTCCTTGCCATCATTGTTAATTTTAAGTGAATTTTAATATTTACTATTTAATGTTTTATCTTGTTTTTACTTGGTTGTAAGCCACCTAGATTTGCGTCTTGGCAAGATAGGTGGTATATCAATTTAATAAATAAATAAAAACCCCTGCCTGCTGCAGTCAGCTCAGTTTTTTAAAATGACATCTTTAGTCTTTTCAGTTAGAGACCTGTTTGATCTAGTGCTTAAGCCATTAAAGGCTGTGGGTTCTAATTCCGTCATAGGCATGAAAGTCAGCTGGGTGACTTTAAGCCAGTCATTCTCTCTCAACCCAACCCATCTCACAGGGTTGTTGTTGTGGGGAAAATAGGAAGATATATTAGATATGTACACCATCCTGAGTTAATGATAAAAATAATAAAGGTGGGATATAAATAGATTTTATTTTTAACTGTGTTGGAAAACCATAATCTTTCTTGTTTTTTAAAGAGATGGGGAAACATTTACACAAGTGTGGAGTCCTTGGTGCTCTCTGAGCTTGACTGTTTTCTTGCATACATTTCATTACCAAACTAAGTAACATTATCAGGGTTTTTATATACTGGTGGCTTGCCTTGTCAGTATTGGTGGAAATGGTCTTGGTAGTTCTTTGGATTGTTGTTTACTGTTAGCTTGTTTGTCTGAATTGGTAGCTTCTTGATTATTGGTGTTAATGTTAATCTTGATGTTAATCTCTGTTCATCTGGTTGTTGATTGCTGGTGAAGAGGTAAGTTGGTATTTTTGTTTTCTTTTTGGCTTTTTGATTGACATGATATGTAGATGTTGTTTATCTCTGTGTGCCTGTTGATGGCCTGAATGTCAGGCTTTCAGAATTCTCTAGAATTTTGGGACTTGGCTTGGTCTAGGATGCTCACAGTTTCCCAATTTAAACTATGGTTAAGTCTGTCCATGTGTTGTGAAATTAAGGGGTTTTGTCATGTCTTCGGAATGCTAGTTGGTATTCAGGGATGCACTCTACTAGTCTTTTGCCGTTTGTCCGATATAGTAGCTGTTAGGGTCCTTACACTGCATGTTGTAGATGACTCCTGGTTTTTCTTTTGAGTGCCTGCTGGGTGTTTTGGTTTACTTAGGATGTTTTGGAGGGCATTAGTTGGTTTGTGTGCTACAGTGATACCATATGGTTTTAATAGTCTGTTGATAATTTCTGAGATGTGTTGATTGTGCTATATTGAGTTGAGTAGTCAGGCACTTTTTGATGAAATTGCATGGATATCCATTTTGTTGAAGATGTTGTATAGGTGATCTATTTCCTTTTTCTGATGTTCAGGGTTGCTGCAGCGTGTTTGTGTTCATCTAAATAGTGTTCTTACACAGCTTCTCTTGTGGGAGGTTTAATAAATAAATAAATAAATAAAAAACCCCTGCCTGCTGCAGTCAGCTCAATTTTTTAAAATGACATCTTTAGCCTTTTTAGTTAGAGACCTGTTTGATCTAGTGCTTAAGACATTAAAGGCTGTGGGTTCTAATTCCGTCATAGGCATGAAAGTCAGCTGAGTGACTTTAACCCAGTCATTCTTTGTTACTTTGATAGTGAGGCAACTTGGTTGGTGTGGGTGGTTTTATGATAGACTTCAAATGTTTTATAGTGTTTGCATCACCTTGGCAGAAACAGGATGTGATGTGGGAAAAATTAATAATTCTTCCATCAGCAACAGTTAATGCCTGTACCAAATGAAGCAGGCACACTAATCACGCTAAGCATAGATGTTTTGAATTTGTACTTGAATGATGGTAATAATAGCTATTGTAGCTATGCATATATAATTCGATATGTAAATAAATACCTACATATAATAATTATTATACATATGAGTGTATTGGAGGGAGAGGTTGATGCAAATAAGAATGAGGAGACAGTTTTAATAAAGAGGAATGAGACACTGATTCAACAAATGAAAGACGAGGGTGGGAAATAGGATTTAAAGCAGAACAGGAGATTTAGCAGGCTCCTTTGGACTTATAGGGATGAAAACTCTTGCAGCGTTTATTACCTAAAATTCTTCAGATATTTTTGCAGTTCCAAGTTGCCGTGGGCTTGTTGGGAAATCATTTAGTTTTGTGTTTAAATTTTACAGAAACTAGCAAGCAAATTTTGCTGCAGCTTTTCATACCATCAGGGTATTCTCCTCCTTTTTTACCCATAACAGGTTTCTCTCCTGATATAGATAGATAGATAGATAGATAGATAGATAGATAGATAGATAGATAGATAGATAGATAGATAGATAGATAGA